>JAFIRS010004017.1:0-104058 GCA_018342105.1 Gonioctena quinquepunctata | reverse complement strand
CCTTGACATCTTGTATACCCTCTTGAACTTTATTCAGTTCAAACTCAAGTCCACATTGCATTTTGTTAACCATCTCTGTGGAGGCGCACTATCAATTCGTTTTCCAGCTTACTAATCGTTTCCTTTATTTTGTCCATTTCTGCCTCGATTCCGTCTTTGATTTCATCGCTGATTATTTCCTTCATCTTGTCCATATCTGCCTCGACGGTTCCTATTCTTTTTCTAGACGATTCGCCACACCACAGAGTTCTTTTTTAGGCCTTCTGTGTTTTCAAGGAGCTTATCTTCCAGGCTTTCTAGAAGCTTCTCTTCCAGATTTCTAAATTTTCTTGAAGCTTCTCTTCCAGATTTCTAAATTTTCTTGAAGCTTCTCTTCCAGATTTCTAGAATTTTCTTGAAGCTTCTCTTCCAGATTACTAGCATTTTCTTCCAAAGTCCTCGAATTTTTTGCAGTTCTTCTTTCACGGATTTAGTAGTTTCTTCGAGTTTATTCATTACCAAACTCAAATCACCTCCGGGAACTTCGAATAAAATGTTTCGGGTCCTCACCTTCTTGTATAAGTCCTTCTGCAAGTCTTTCCTGGAGTACTTGCTTTTTACCGTTGTTTCAGTTCCCTTTCCTCCAATTCCTGTTTCAATTCCGCTACCTTCAAGTCCGCAAGGCGCACTTTTCTTGAACACATTTTGTCTTTGACGAGGTATCAGTCTGTTTCACACGAAAAAGTTTATCAGTTTGTTAAAAATTCACTTCGCGAATTCTTTTCCACGGGCCACCAGTCTATTGTCTGTTTCACGCGAAGAGTGTATCAGTTTATATTCCCACGCACAATTGTCCACTTCGCGAAAACCGGGCCACTGTCTATTTTCTGTTTCACGCGAACAGTGTATCAGTTTATATTCCCACGCACAATTGTCCACTTCGCGAAAACCGGGCCACTGTCTATTTTGGGCGTACAAAAAGGTCTATCAATTTATTTTTCTGACTATCCACTCCACGATCACTTGTTTATTTTCAAAATCTCACTTCCGACACCAATTGTAACGTAAATAAACTTAACTTGGTTTAACTAATTTATTTAACACTTAAATATACAACTTAATTTATATTACTACGTCACTGTATAGCTCGTTCGTATGGGCTCGTTCAGACTGTCCGTGCCATCTTGAGGGCTACCTATTTATCTCCGTCACAGAATTCCCGATCTTTCGAATTCCGGCAGTTGGCGACGGCATGTTCCAATTGTTTCCAATATTGACCGTTGTTTTCCGCGGAAGAGCGACTGGATGGTTCTCGAATATCTCCGGGGATGATCTCATCGCTGTCGATGGCAACGCGTTAGGCGACAGGTCCGGCCTAGGTTCGTTACAATACCATTCGCTTCTTCGCATGGCTTATTGAAAAAACGGCACTTTATCCAGACTTTATCTGGTAACCGAACTCCAGTAACCTGGTTACAGTTATGCCATTACTGCATGTGTTTGTGTTAGTAAATTCCTAACTTGAGAACAACTGGACCGATTTGGCAAATTTTTTCAGGAAAACGGAATAACGGGATGAAGTGAAAACGGATAAGGTTGGGTTATTTTTGGATGGGGCGATAACCGCAACCTTTTCAGATCTATTGTGGCTCGATCCTAATTGAATTTACCTTCAAGTCCCGCGCTTCTGACGGAGTTGATGATGTCGCTCGGTGATACTTTTTCCAGGTCTTTGGGCTCTAGCTGCCTGTAATCCATACGGTAGAATCTTGTTCGTTCCATCTGCATAAGATGTGCTCTGCTATTTCTTCCTCGTCTTGACAATCTGCGCTCCCCGCAAGTCCGATTCTTTGAAGATGCTTCCGCAGTCTACAGTGACCTGTCACTAGCCCCGTTATACTCCTATTTTTTTCCTATTCAGTTCTAACAAGTGGAAACGGGATAACGGGAGAAAGCAATAACGGGATAATTAAAAAACTAGATAACGGGAAAAGAGGAAAACGGGGTAACGGGAGAACAAGATAACTGGATAACGGGAGAACAAGATAAATGGATAACGGGAGAACGGGATATAACGGAAAAAATAGATAACGGGAAAACAGAATGAATCGGTAACGGGATACCAGAAAAACGGTATAAAGGAAAAACGTAATAACGGGATAACGGGAAGCGGACAGAGTCAAAGGCATAACCTAGATGGAACAACAGAAAAGAATTAGGAAACAAGAGATTCTATGCATACGAGAGTTTTCAGGAAAAAAAAATATAGAAATTTGGACAAGACTACGTCTCTCGGGTCAGCTAGTAACAAATAAATTGCGTGACTGTCACTGTAAGTGCGCGCAGTTAAGAAATCTTCGGTGACATGATAGTGACAATGGATTAATTGTCACCCTCACAGAAATGTCCAGTGCGTGCAGGCTCTCAGTTTGTTATTTGGGAATTGTAGGACTGTTACTGTCATAGGCAACGTTCATTAAGGAAATCTTCTTTTGACGCCATTGTTGATTATATAGCCAAGCCGTCAACTTTCGCGGCCTATGTACTGTATGAAATTGGGAATCATTAAAGTGTATTCCTTGTACTTATAAAAATTATTCAGCTCCCAAAACTACATCCACCCCGAAACAAAGACCCACTCCCGTTTTCACTGTTTGAAGGTTAGAGCTAGCAAAAATATTGTAGTTGCCTTTGTTTGCAAAATCTATTTTTTTCGTTATCTACCAACCAAAGGTGACATAACAATGATTTCTTTGAAAATAGTAATGGTAAATCTGATTCAGAAGGATTTTTCAAAGAAATTGTGCAAAAAAAGACATTTTAAGATCTCTCCACTTCACTTTGATTGTTTCTGGTTCCAGAAGATGCCTTTGAAATCTCTATAGGGTAACTGGTTGAACAAGAATTGATAAAAAAAAACATTGAATGGAAATGATGCAAACTTCTCGTAATTTCTTCCATATATCACAATTTGATGAGGTATGAAAGCCGTAGATCTTAATTCACCAAAATTTTTGTTGATTACACAATACGCAATTTTTCAGAAGTTATTTTTCAAGTTCTTATTTTGATATGTAAGATCTAATTTTGTACGTCTTTCCATCCTCAATAACTTCTCTCATTGAAGTATTTCGCTCTGATCATTGCTAAATAAGCGACAATTCATTTCGCAATAATGAGAGGATGTTCAATAGACTAACGAGAAAACCCATTTTACAAATCAAAAGTTTGTAGCACACTTCTTCCAATTTCTGAAATTTTCATGAGAATTGAGTAATTCTTTCTGTGAAAAAAATTAATGGAACGGAAATGATGCAGAACCTATTCAACTCACGGAGCAACACTTCAGGTATTTTTTTTTGGTTCACCGAAAAAATAATTGAATATTTTAAATTAGTCGATTTTTTTAAGTTGATCTTTTCATGACTTGCTTCCTCCTTTTATTTTGATTTTGAACTCAAAAAACCAATTTGTTAATATTACTCCTCATTTTCGCGAGTTGAGATATGGGAATTTATTTGAGATAAGATGTGCCAGAATATTTATTACGTTATCCTCTCTTTCAATAACCATTCTTGGGAAATTTCATATTTTTCACTAAGAAATGAGCTTGAATGTGCTATTTTTCCAAATTCTCCGTGATGTTGGATTAACCCAACAAATGAGGTATGAAGATCAAGATAACAATGCCATCACTAGGTTTCTGAAAAAAAAAAATGGTGATAATTCATAACTGGAACTCAACTCAAACCAACCAAATGTGAAGAGTTGATCCCATTTCAAAATTGATGCGTGCATGCATCGCAACAAAATGAATCTCTCCAAACCTCAATTTCTCCTTACCTTGGAGATGGGAGAACTTGAAAGAGGGAAATAATATTAAAACAAAAAATATAATATCAACAGACGCACCTACGCTTACGACCAATGAGGTTGTTTCGACCTAGGGGGTTGGTGATCAACCGATAACTCACACTGGGTGATAAACTATAAAAAGCAGTATTCCTATGGGTGTAATGTTTATGGAATGATGGAAACTCAATTGGTTGGACGACCGTTAATCTTTATAATATAATAGGTGGCAAATTCAGAAATTTTCTAGAAAATAGTTCACGGACTTTTACCTCTTGAAACTCGTTTGGGTCTGTCTGTTCAGTTAGATGGTGCTCCAATCTGTTATGTTTGCACTAATAACATGAATAGGCAAATTCGGGATATTATAATTATAATAATAAAACAGAGATGTTCGGATTATGGGTTTATTTCATACTGCTCGTTCCATACATGCTACTTCACGATAACATCAATGATATAAAAAGTGTCGGTGTTTTAACATCTTTCTTGCGTTCGGCCGCCGTAGGCGGGGAACTTCTTATATTGTTCCCTGCATACATTACGACTCCCCTTCTAAAATAACAAATATGATCTAATCATACATGAGTCTTTTGAGGTTGCTTAAATTACTGCGACTACGTAATATGGGTCCTGTCCCTTGAGACGGTGTCTCGTTGAATTTTCCCGAATTACTGACGTACACATTTCGTTCGGGGTTATCACCACTATCTCGATTCACTAGATTCACAGAGTTTGATCCATGAGGATCTACATTCATTACAATATTTGTATTTGAATTTGATCTGTGAAGATCGTCATCGTTTTTCGTTATAATGAATTCAGATCGTGGAATGATAGAAACCGTTTGATTTTGTTGATTTGAGGAATCATTTATCATTGTCCCTTCCTTGGTACTTTCACTACTCGAGAATCGGGTTTTTAATTGATCAACGTGACGTTTCCATATCATTCCATTTTCTGTTTTGATAATGTAAGTTCTTTGGCCTAGAACTCTGTTCACGACCCCCGTACACCAATGAGGCATATTTGTTCTATAATCGCGGACCCACACCCGATCACTGGCCTTAAAATTGGTATTCCTGTTTCCTCGATAATACTTCTGCTGCTGGTTTTGATTACTCCCAACTGCACTTTTTGTAGAAGGCAAAAGTAAATCAAATTTTGTACGCATAGTACGTCCTATCAATAATTTCGTAGGGGTCTTCCCTGTAGTGGAGTGTGGTGTATTCCTATAGTGAAATAAAAAACAGTTGATGATCAAGTGTATGTAAAAAGTTTTGTTTTCAAACTGACCCTTATAGATCGCGTTTTTCATGATCTTTACAGCGCTTTCAGCCAGTCCGTTAGTAGTGAGATGATATGGGGCACCTGTTGTGTGCTTAATACCACTTGATGTAAAAAAAAAAAAAATTCGTCTGATGTAAATGTTTTCGCGTTATCGGTGCATATCTCGTAAGGAAGACCAAATCTACAAAAAACTTCACGAAAAATGTTTATTGTTGCTGATGCTGTCATGCTAGTCATTTCGACGCATTCTATCCATTCAGACGTGGCATCCTCAATCACTAAAAAAAAATTTGTTGAAAATTGGTCCGAAGAAATCTGCATGTAGCCTATTCCATGGCTCCTGGGGCAAATTCCAAACAACTAAGTCGGACTTTGGAGGGTCGCTGGCATGAACCGCGCATGATTTACAATTTTCGCTACCATTTCTATCTGACCATCGATGTAAGGCCACCAGAAATAAGAGCGTGCGAGTGCCTTCATTTCCACTACTCCCATGTGTGTGCTGTGGAGTTCTGTTAATATTGAGTTTCTCAATTTGTCTGGAACTATCAACCTATACCCCCACATCACGCAGCCTTGCTCTACGGTTATTTCCGTTTTTCTATTCATGAAAGGTCTGAACTCATCTGATGGTGACCTTTCTGGCCATCCATTTCTTGGAATAAGATGATTTTACTCAAGATCGGATCGACGGCTGTTTCTCGTTTTACTAATTCGAAATCAAAGGAAAAATTACATTCATTCAAATAAGATATGTTCGTAGCTATACTGAAATTGCATAAGTTTTTGTCCGGTTCTTTTTCTTCAATCTGAGACCTGGACAAAAAATCAGCGTGATTATTTTTACTTTCCACGTAAATAATCTCAAAATCGAAAGCAGCCAAAATGTGGGCCCACCTTTGGAGGCGGTTCGCAGCAAAAACTGGTAGTCCTTTTTTATCCCCGAGAATGGATAATGAAGGTTTGTGGATGTAGATGTATTGAAAATATGTTTTACCCCGAATATAATCGCTTGGGCCTCCTTTTCGATTTGCGAATACGATATCTCCGCTGAATTTAATAGCCGCGACGCGAAGGCAATAGGTTTCTCGGATTTGTCGTCGTAAATATGTTAGATTGACGCGCCCAGTGCAAACTGGGAGGCATCTACCATTAATTTAATTTTTTTGCTTGGGTCAAAGTGCGCCAAAACCGTCGAAGATAGAAGCATGTTTTTTGCTTCTTCAAAGCTTTTTGCGCACTCCAAATTCCAGTTCCACACGGAATCTTTCTTCAATAAACTATACAGCGGTTTTAAACAAGCCGAAGCTTCTGGAATAAATTTACAGTAAAAATTCAACATCCCCAAAAAAGATTTTAGTTCGGTGATTGTTTTAGCAACCCTTGCGTTTTTTATTGCTAATATCCGTTCATCTGAATTATGTAATCCTGATCTATCGATAATATGTCCTAGGTATTTTACGGATTCCTGAAAAAAATATTTTTTTTTTCCTTTTTAACCTTTAGCCCACAATCCTGCAAGCGCTCGAAAACTTTTTTTACTCGTTCAAAATGTTGTTTGTCACTTTTACCAGTTACCAAAATATCGTCGAGGAAACAGACAACTCCCTCCAAATTGGCAAACAATTGTTCAATGATATTTTGAAAAATGGCACCTGCGCAAGTGATACCGTATGGTAAGCGTGTATACGATAATAGCCCCTTGTGGGTTGTGATGGTTACAAGTTCCCGAGAGGCCTCATCTAACACGATTTGCTGGTAAGCCTCGGATAAATCGATTTTCGAAAATTTCTCTCCACTTCGAAGTTGTGAGAACAAATATTCTATGTGAGGTAACGGAAAATGTTGAATGCGCAAATTTGGGTTCAGTGTAATTTTGAAATCGCCACAAATTCTCACTCCGCCCCCTTCTCTTAAAACCGGAACGATGGGTGTGCCCATTCTGAAAATCAAATTGGTACCAGAACCTTATTGTCGACTGAGCGCTTAATTTCTGCTTCAATTTTCGGTTTCAGAGCGAATGCTTACATAATTTTGGTACTGAGTTTTCTTTTAGGTGTAACGAAACTTTAAATTTGTTGAATGTCCCTATCTTACTTTCAAAAATGTCTGAATATTCCGGTAGAAGAACATCGATCGTGGCCGAAGAACCTACATGAACAAAATTTTGGGTATCAACAATATTTTTACGAATTTCATTCAGATAACATATTCCTAAATTGAGCATTTTCAGTCCATTCCTTCCAATAAGTGGGGGGGCCTTTTATATTTGATCATATAAGTTTTCAAAATATAATCTTTATTTTCAAAGTTTATTTCCAAATTCAAGTAACCCGAAGGTTCAAATGTGAATCCGACATAATCTCTCAGTGCCAGGTCGTTTTTTAAGAGCTTTTCATTCGAAAAATGTTTAATATATTTTTTTTCAGATATTGCAGAGTGAGTGAATCCTGAATCGGCCTCAAAACTCATTGGAATGCCTTCAATTCTTAAATTTATAAATGTGGGTTTGACATTACCCATATAGTCACTGACCTCATTGAAAAATTCTGTTAAGTTGAAAATTGAATCGTCCTCATACGTTTCGGCCTCTTCTAAAAATTTGTGGGAAACCTTCCTGCATCTAGGAGCCAAGTGCCCTTTTTCGCCGCATTTGTAACAGCTACAATTTTTGTATGCGCGATCGCGCGTGGAATGATCATTCCTGCCGCACACAGAGTACTCGAATTGTTTTGGAAAATTGTTATTTTGGCTTACCGAATAACGGCGCCCTCCTTCCTTACCAACATGATTGGATAATCTGCTACTTGTTGTGGCCCTGCTACCCCCGCGTCGCTGGCGCTGGAAATGAACTGGTTCTTGTTTGATGGTGACTCCCGAACTTTCTCTTGTGGTTTGTTCCCTTATGGCAGACTCCTTCGAAAGAGCAGTCTTCAGTAATTTGGACAAGGTCACCGTCGTTTTCGAGGCATCCTCTTCAAATAGTCGATCCATTATTCTCTCTTCATTAATGCCAATGACAAAAACATATCTCATAACCGTATTGAGTTCGTCACCAAATTTGCACTTGGACGCTAGTTGTTTCACTCGCGCCTCCCATTCTGCCACGCCTTCATTTATCTTGCGCCTAGCTGTATGAAAACTAAGGCGTTCAACGGAATACGATTCCACGGGCGTTAAATGTTCGCTTAATAATAGAATCAAATCGTCGTACGATTTATTTTCTGGTATCTCGGGTACACATTAATTGCGCACCAGCACATAACATTCTTCGGTTAAGGTATTCAGTAATATTGCTTTTTTACGATCCGAATCCGTGATCTTATTAACGATGAAAAATTGTTTTATTCTTTCCTTAAACACTGGAAAGTCCGAAGTTTCAGGGTCGAACGTTGATAGAGTCTCCAAGAGTCCTAAACTTTCCGCCATTTTATATTTCGTTCGAAAAACTGGGTACTTTTTCCACTTTTACCAACTTTAGCCACCTGATATAATGCACGTGAGTAAAAAAAAACACCTCGTCGCCAATGTTATGTTTGCACTACTAACATGAATAGGCAAATTCGGGATATTATAATTATAATAATAAAACAGAGATGTTCGGATTTTGGGTTTATTTCATACTGCTACTTCACGATAACATCAATGATATAAAAAGTGTCGGTGTTTCAACATCTTTCTTGCGTTCGGCCGCCGTAGGCGGGGAACTTCTTATATTGTTCCCTGCATACATTACAACAAAGCAACAAAGCAATAGTGAGATGATCGCTGAATGATAATTTCCCTCACAAGTGAATAGGTAGATGTTTTGTTGATGTGTTGATCTCCCAGATCACCATCTGGGAGATCACTGCAACTTTCGGTGAGTTTTGCGGTACAATACGGCATGCTTGTTTACAAAAAATATATTATAATTGATGTTTAGTTGAATGAGATGAGATCCAGTTTTGGATAATTTTCTTTGCAGTTTTGTTCATTCATATAGTTGTATAATGAAGTTTTTGGGGATAATGCATTGATATCCTTGAGGTAGGTTATTATTGACCAGCAGGAGTCCCGGAATGTCAGTATGCGCTCCACTTACTTTAGTTATTAGGTTTGAAAATGTTGTCGCGAACTAATGTTAAGAGAAAACAACATCAATTGTAACTCCAGTAATGGTTGATTTTTATTGATATTTTCAAGTAAAGTAACGTAATAAATGAATATGCAATATTTATCTGTACTTATGATCAGATACACAGTAGCTTATCAAGGGTATGCTTTATGTTCTAAATGAATCATAGAGTGCAGTTATAGAGATTTGAAAATCAGCTTGGGGTTTTTTCATAAGATACAAAACAGAAAGTGAGGGGTAATATAATATAAGTGGTATTATTATTATCGATATTTTTTTGAAATATTGATGAATTGCAATCCCAAAGCTTTTCTCACATTGGGATAGCCAATTAATTGATATTCCAAAAAATTATAGGTTATTTATCATACCACGCATTATATTCAGGACGACAATGTATCGATTTGAAATATATACCAGAAACATCTTGCCATAATCTTAATTTTATGTAATTTACAGAAATGGACTTGAAAACTAACAATGTGAACACTAAAGAGGAGAATAAGGAACACTTCAGTTTACTTCGTAATAGTTGAAGGTACAGTTTTCAAAAAGAGAGCCTGGGCCTGTTTTCCTGTTGACACTTTGGTATTGGTAGTTGTATTTGATAACAGGTTTTTTACAGTCTGCACTATCCAATTTCCGCATATTACATGCATGATCTTTCAGAATATTCGACAGCTTTGCAATTGTGGCATTTGCATAGATGAAATAACCCCTGTTCGTGCAAATTGGTAAATTGCCTGATAATTGATGTTTCATTCCTAACTGTATTCGACGGAATACTCTTGTAACACCCTGTAAGGTGTTATGTTATTCATGTTTTTTAATTTTTTGGCCTTAATAAAAGTATCTATTTTTCTGGTAAATTATGAGATTGAAATTTTATCATTGTTAGAAATAATGGAGGAGCTCATATCTTAGTCATTTAGAAATTTTATTTTCTTTCATTGAAATAATATACATAAGAGTTGTTGAATTTATGGTAAGTGAAATATTTCTCCATATGGTGGTACTGGAAGTCAACCATTATTCTTCGATCGAAGATTGAAAAATAATCTATTATCGGTTTAGAGTTTAATCGTTTATTCAAGTTCGGAAGTTTGTTCAGATCTCTTCACACAGTTGGGTGTTATGGTCTTATTGGCGTTGTGCTGAAATAACAAGAATTATTCGTGGAAAAGATTCATCTGGAAAAATCACATCATAATGAGTAGCCAATAGCATTAGAATATGCAAAAGTACCACTTCAATGAAAGACCAATCAGGGATTTCAAACTTAGACTACGCCTTGACGCTAAATTGGAGCGAAAAAAAATTTAGATTAAATTGATGAATTTGGTCTGCGGGCTTCACCCAAACAGGCTGCTAGGCACGGGCGCAGTGGTTTGGTGGAAAATGTTCGGTAACAGATTCGGATTTTTTTTATACGAAGGTGGGAAATAATATTTACAATTTTGAAGCGTCCAAGGATATTTATATAAAATTCCAGGGGAAAGTTTTTCGTGAGTCAAAATGGGTTGTGTTGAAGTATGGGATTTTTATTGTATCGGTAGATCGGAAGGGAATATATACGAGTGTCCATGAAACATGGGACAAAAACTGAGACAACTATTTGGAAAAATTGGTTATTGAAAGCAACAATTGTTCTACAGGGTAAATGCAAACTTTTGAGGAGAAAAGTAGTTTAACGCTGGCTTCAATTTTACTCTTGGGGTGGAACACATGTACAAAAATCATTCGTATTTATGCAGGTGTATTACCTGTTCTTATATTGACGTCAATGCATAGGAAGTTTTATTAAAATTAGGGAATTATCACTAAACATAAAATGAGGGTTTCACGGAAAATATGGATTCTATTTGTTCTAAAAATGAAAGTATTGAAATAAATTTGGTGTCGATCGATGTTTTGAAATTTATGGTTTCCATTGTTGGTTGAAGCTAGATATGATTTTATTTGTTGATTTTATTATTTTGTTATTGTTTTTCGATGATTTTTTTTCACGATGTTATATTTTTTTTATGCTTTCATTCAATGGAAGTATTGAAGTTATTTCGTGTATTATTTAAAATAGATAAATTGAATTCAATGTAAAAGTCATTTTATTTGTGAAGTAAATAATATATATTTTTTCATATTCAGGAAAATTTTATTTGAGGAAAAAGATACTATTTGATTCATTGGAAAAGAAAAGTTGTTCAAAAGAAGACCTCGCATGTTAAGCCGTAGCCAAATTTACTGCCCTGAAGGATGGGTGACTAAAATCAATCAGTGGTTTTCAGAATCTGGTGAAGTACATTATTTTAAAAATTTGTGGAATCTGTCGAAAAATCTATTTCTTGCCATTCCGCTGGTGACAGCTGCCCTTATAATATGAAAAATATATGTATTCTCTTGGTCTTATTAGAAACAAAAAAAAAACAGAAGTGACTATATTGACATCAGAGAAAGAAGTGTTGGTAAGTATGAATATTATTTGTGTTTAAAAGTAGGATATTGACTACTTTCACACTGGTGACCAGAGGCGGGATTGAAAAAGTATAGTATACATTATTTTTAGTAATATAGGAATTTAAATATATATCTTTTCTGATATTTTTTTTATAAAAACAAAGAGTATGGTCTAACTTAGTCTACTTGTACAACTGGTGACATCGGCAAAATATTTTTTTTTAAATATATTTTGTTCTTAAAAAAATTAAAATAAAAAAGTTGTCAATAGTCAATTGATGTCTTTTACAATGGTAACTAGAGGCGGGATGTTTGAATAACTTTTCAGAGAGAAACGGTGAGATAATTTGGGTAAATTTTCAGAGAAAAAATGGTGGGATATGTTTGAATAACTTCTAGAGGAAAACAAGCGGGATGTGTTTGGATAACTTCTTAGAGAAAAATGGCAGATCATTTGGATAACTTTTCAGAGAAAATACGGCGGGATTGTTTGAATAACTTCTGAGAGAAATATTGTTGATTTTTTTGTTTTGTAGCAGTTGATTATATTTGTGGTTATATATTTTATTTTATATGTGCATGTTGAGTTCACCCTATGTACTAATCCAAGACATTTTGTAATGATATTGAAGGAGCCATCGAGGAAAGCGGAGAAACCATAGGTGCTAAAGAAAAATTGAAAAATTTTTGGTAAAATTATTTGTTGATAAAAAACTTTAGTTGTTTTTTTAATAAATTTTTAAAGATACATTTTTGTACTTTTTGGTGTTTCGAATGAAATTTAGAAAAAACAATTCAATTGATTTAATTAGTAGCTGAAAAAATAATAAGGTAAATGAAAAAGTTTATTTGAAAGTTTAAGGTAGAACAATGATAGGAAATGAAAAAGTTCAGGTATCAGTTTTGTTACATTCAAGTGAATTAAAATTGAATTTTAGGTTAAAAACCTTTGGTTTTCATTTGAGAAATCATCAGAATAGTTTCAATATAAAGAATTATCAGGGATTTTATATTTCAGGAGCGGATCTTAATTTTTTTTTCTGGTCCTGGGAATATTTTTGTTAATGGATTTTATGGTTTACAGGAGATTTTGAAGATAAATTGTTCAGTGGGGAAAAAGACTTCTATTTGGGAATTTTGCGGAAAAAATGTTTCTTTCCAGGATTGAGATATGGACTTGTTTTTGGGAAAATGGTTGAGAACCTCGTTAGCACGAAGAAAGAGGATTTTTTTTTAACTCTGTATATTTATGGAAATTTCAAATATGGGGAAAAATTCCAGGCTAAGATGGCTATCAATTTTGGGAAGGGTTAGGACAGTTATGTGGAATAACGACCGTATTGAGGAGAGTGAGTCCCTCAATACGCCTGTGTTGGAGATTTTTGCAGCCGGAAGAAGCTATCGGGGATTTTTTTTATTTTGCTTCGGCTCTGATCAAGGACGATTTCATGACCTGCCGAGAAAAGTAGGATTGAAGTATCAGGGGTCGTTTGGAAAAAATTGTAGACCTTTGATGAAGATTTTTGGCTGACTTATTATGTGTAGGTCTTTATTGATCGTATAATGGTTGATCTACAGAGAAAGGTGTAGCAGGGGCGTATTTAGGAGATTGGTGACCTTCGAGGATGTTTTTCGTTATTATAGGTTGCTGGAGGAAGCAACTGAGTATTTTTTTTTTCGTTGTAGGTTGCTCGAAGGAAGAAACTGGGAGAGATATGTGATTTTTGGAGCAAAATGGAGTGAAAGGCTTCGAAGGATTGAAAAGGCGATTGCAGGCAGAAAGCTAGGGGAAAATATGAGTATTTGTTGATTGTAATTCAATGTTCGTCGGGGTATGTGTCCGGAAAGTAGTTAATTGTTGGCAAATATGATTTTCGTTATAGCGATGGAAGTCTGCAGATGAATTGAGTTGCCTTTTCGAAATTGAAGTGGGCGCCTCGAAAGGGTGGGCCCAGAGAAATGTTCTCCTGAAGAAGAACAGGGTTATTGTGAGAATTAGAAGGTTGAGGTAGGATCATATTGGAGAATTAGGAGGTCGAGTGTAGGCCCAGAGATGATGCTGTTTTAGAAGGTCGAGGTAGGACCATTTTGGAGAATTAGGAAGTCGAGTGTAGGACAAGAGATGATGTTGTTTTAGAAGGTCGAGGTAGGACTATTTTGAAGAATTAGGAGGTCGAGTGTAGGACCAGAGAAAAGAAGACATTGTTTAAGGAGGTCGAGGTAGGACTTTATTGAAAGATTGTGGAAAAAATAGAAGGCTCTATAGAAAAGGGGCGTGGTCAGCTGATAGTAGCTGATGAGATGTTGTTTGAGGGCGATCTGAGGATAGACCCTACGATGATTTTGTGGGATAGTAGTTTCTACAGTGAATTGGAGTTATTTTGTGCCATTTTTCTTTTGTTTGGGCGATGTAAGAGCACTCTTCGAGGAGATTTGGGTGTGCGGTGGGATAGACACTTTGTGTGCCGTGGAAGGACTATGGCCCTTAGCACATTGGATTTGTAGGCCAGATTGAGTTCTGAGCGTATATTTCCAGTTGGGTGATTTTTGGGCGTCTGTGCATATTTTTCTGAGCAATTTCTGCGCCCTTTGATGCGTTTCATGCGTTTGGTTCTGTAGGAGGGGTCGCAGAATACTCCTACCAGAGTTGATTGGACTCCAGCTGGTGAGTAAAGGTCTCACAACTTGGAAGTCCCGTTATTTATTTTCTTTCTTCTTCCATTCTGGCTCTATAGGAGGGGCCGCAGAATACTCCTACCAGGGTTGATTGGACTCCAGCTGGTGAGTAAGAGTCTCACAACTTGGAAGTCCTGTTCTTTATTTTTCTCCTTCTTTCATTCTTGCTCTTTGGGGGGGCTCAAGAATACCTCTACCAGGATTCATTGGACTCCAGCTGGTGAGTAAAAATCTCACAACGTGGAAGTCTCGTTTTTTTTTTGTATATCCTAAGAATTTTTCTGTCGGGTTGTGGTACCAATCGGTAGGTGAAAGTCCCACAATTGATGTCTATGCATTTGGTCAAGGGTGTATGACCAGAATTGTTCGTTCTAGAGATAGAAGGCTCTAGGTGAGAAGGGCATATGTGTTTTTAGGGAAAATCTGGAAAAGGACCATATAGGGAGTTTTGTAGCCTGCTAGGTAAAGCAGATGAGTTTTAGGAAGGGGTTTGGAGTTGGACTAAGCAGAAAGGAATTTTGATCTCCTCAGTGGTAGAAGCTGTGTTATTGTGGGGATGGTCTGAGGAAAGACCGTAAGCAAAGTTGGTGGTAGGACGGTAGTTTGGACCTATAGGTAAGTTTCAGGTAGAAATTTGTAATTCTATGAGCGATATTTTACCGTTTTCTTTTTAGATGGTATAATGGTTTATTTTTTTATTCTCGTGCGTAGCATGACGTGCCTTTTGTAGCAATTTTTTTTCTGTGTCATCGGATGCTATTTAGGCGTTTTGTTCTGTAGGAGGGGCCGCAGAATACTTCTACCAGGGGGAAGAACACCAGCTGGCGGAGCAAAAGTCCCGCGACTCGGAAGTCCTACTATGTAATTGGATTGTAATTAATTAGGTTAGCAATTGTGTAGATATATATGTGTGTATATGGGAATAATGTTTTTTTTAGAATGGTTGTGTTGAATGAAAATTGTGAATGGTGAAGAAAGATATTGTGTAGTTTAGGAGGGGAAAAGTTGAACTCATTTTTTTGTTGAGAAATATTTGTGGAAAATCAAAGCAATTTTTTTTTTACAATGATTTGTTGGGTATACGAGGACATGACCAATTGTCCCGTAATTCCGACTTATCTCTGTTTGGTTTTGAATCATATGGATTGTACAGATATGCAATGATACTCTTGAACGCGAAGAATTTGTTCCTCGAATGAGTCAGAGGTTCTTATATTGCCCAATCTCATAGTGTTTTCGGGGAGAAAATGTCAGCTTCTGATGTATTTTTGTGGGCACTATTATATTGAATGAATAAGTCTTTTAAAGTGAGAAAACATTTTTTTTTTATTAAAAAATTAAATGGAAAATGTTGGATTACCGAAGAAGTTTTATAAGTTCAGAGTACAGGGTGGTTTAATAATTTTGGAATGGGAAAAAAATATTTAGCTACCAGAGCAGTTCAATAATTTTATTGTTACCGGGGTGGTTCAATAATTCTGTGAGATTGAAAGTTTAGATGGTAATTTAATGAATTTTGGGATATTATTTCATTTTTATTTTAAATGATAGAATATCCTTGCAGAGGAGGGAAAATGATCTTTCTGGCAGGCCGGTGCGCTACCTGAGGGATAAGACTTCCGCTGATCAGTGCCAATTTTGGGGATGATTGAATTTACCTTTGCAGAGGAGGGGAAATAATCTTTCTGTCAGGCCGGTGCGCTACCTGGGATTCAGAGTCCCGCCGAATATAGCCACTTCGGGGGTATGGTTCACGCCATATGATAGGTCCAGGAGTAAGACAATGGCCCTCCTGGCCGTTGGGAAAACGCTGAGACCCTGCAAAAGCAGGGCATTGTTTTTTTTGTAGCATAGGTCCAGGAGCAAGGTTTTGGCCCTCCTGACCGTTGGGAGAACGCTGAGACCCTGCAAAAGCAGCTCAGGTTCATTTTGTTTCGTAGGATAGATCCAGGAGTGAGGTATTTGTACTCCTGAAAGTTGGGAGAATATGAAGACTCTGCAAAAGCAGCTCATGTTCAGTTTTCAATACAAGGGTATTGGAAATACCTTGAGATACGCAGTAGCGTACGAAAAAGAACTCAGGTAATGAGTTCTATTGAAAAAGCGATATAGGATAGATGGAGCGTTGAAAGATATGTTTTGCTAATTGCATGATAATTTTTACGGGATATATTTTTTTTTAAACCAAGGGTAATTTTGTACCCATAACGACAAAGTCAAGCACATCAGTGTTATTTGCAAATAGATAGTTTTCCGCGAAAAGAGAAAAATATTGATAAGAGATAAACTGATTTAATTGAATTTTGAAGGGATGAGGTACCTTCAAACTTCCAAGGAATTGATAGGAAAAAATTTATTGGCTATCTGCTGAGGTCACGGATAGGTAATCAATTGAAAAGGGTTATATGTTGATATTTTTTTTGCAATTTGTTATGGTTTATTTCATTTTGATTTGGGGTACTGATCATAAAAAATATCTATTTCCTTTGATGAATTAGTTTTTGGTGAATTATTTTTTTTTTCGATTTTACGGAAACGCCACCTTGACTGGATTCTATATGAAAAATGCGGAAGTGGGTGTAAATAAGGATTTGATTTTATTATGTTGTAACTGTAAGAATTTTGATGGGAAACATGTTTTATTCGATATATTTATTATTGTTTTATCATTTTTTTTGTACTGTGGTGGTAATGATTGATAATGGACTCTATTTTTGAGAGAGTTATTTTTTTATCATTTTGTAATGGACTTCTGCACAGTGAAGATAATTTGATTTGTTCTTATTTTGCATGTATGCACTATTTTTTTTGAAGTACTTGATTTCAATATCATTAGTGATTTGGGTTAAAAGATGATTGGAAAGACTTTCGGGGATGGAGTATGCAGTAGAGAAGGTTCTGGAAATGGTAGGCAGATCAGTAGACAGCATGGTACTTTTTCTCTCTCCTGTATTTAGGCCAAAGTAATTTAGACAGATTGGAAGCACCGAACGAGATGGTGTAATTATTGACAGTATTTATTAGAAGTAGCTGATGTTAGCAGCTAGCAAAAGGTATCGGCAGTGAGGAGGCTGACAAATCAGGTGTCCAAGTATGAGCTAGAGTTCAGCTCAGAAGACATAAGCAGAACAGTTGAATAAACGAAATGAGGCTGTTGTAAATAGGGCTACTGCATAATATATGGAATGACTGAATTAAGTAAGTCACAGAGACGACGAAATAGTGAGCCCTAGAATGAGTCGGGTATAAAAAACAGAGGCGGTCTGGCCGAATGAACGGAGTTCACTAAGTTATGGGGTGAACCATGGCAGCTCATAAATTGGAGAAATATGGTGGCATGGTAGTTCAACCATGTATTTTACGTAACCTCTTGAATAGATCCAGTTGATTCGATCTTGTAGCAAGTTAAGCAGGTCGAACTTATCTAGTGTACCTCAGTAGCGAGATTTTGAAACCCTAAACGATTTGTACCAGTGTTCCAGCAGCGAGACTTAGAAACACTAGTTGTTTGTTTCAGTGTTCCAGCAGCAAGAAGTCTGTCTTTGGGCCTTATGAGAGGAAGTTACTTTCCAGCATCACTTACAGCGTCGTTGGTGCTAGTTCCGCCGAACAATCGGTAGTGTGTAAAACAAAAAAGGCAATTTTCAACCGAAATTAACGGGTTTGCAAAAAATTGTGTTTAGATTGTAGGCTGTTCTTAGAGTTAAGTTCAATAGAAATATGACCTCCGAGAATTGAACAGGACCGTATTAAGGAAGGGGACCTATAATTGTTGGCAAAATAGAAATTTTTGGATTTTGGAAAATTTAACTTTGAAATATATCGGACCTGATCAATAATTTTTGTTCTTTGAGAAAAAGTAATGGCAGGTGTAACCAGTAATTTTTTCAATGGAGGGAGTATTGTGACACCATGTGAGTTGTAATGTTATTATTGTTTTTGGATTTTTTGGCCTTAATGAAAGTATCTATTTTTCTGGTAAATTATGAGATTGAAATTTTATTATTGTAAGAAAGAATGAAAGAGCTCATATCTTAGTAAATGAGAAATTTTATTTTCATTCATTGGAATAATATTCATAAAAGTTGTTGAATTTATTGCAAGTGAAATATTTCTCTGTATGGTGGTTACTGGAAGTCAACCATCAATCTTCGATAGGAGATTGAAAAATAATCTATTATCGGTTTAGAGTTTGATCGTTCACTTAATTTCGGACTTTTGTTTAGATCTCTTCACACAGTTAAGTGTTATGGTCTAATTGCCGTTGTGCTGATATAACAAGAATTTGTTTGAAGGTTGTAGACGATGTGGTAACTTGATTACTATCGTTTCGGACGTTCTTCGTCTTAATGTATTTGAAAGGTTTTCACGACGTTTCGAATGCTTGTATCTGCAATCGTCTTCAGGTGAATACTGACACCAACTGAACTGAAACCAGCAGTGCCTTACCCTTCCTCGATGTGAACGTTGAGAGAATAGGCAATGAAATCCGCACCTCCGTCTACAGAAAGAAGACACATACAGGGCAGTACCTCAGTTACAGCTCCAACCATCCGAGTTCGACGAAGAGAGGGATCGTGAGAACATTGGTAGAGAGAGCGACGCACATATGTAACGACGTGAAGTCACTAGATGCCCCCCCCGGAATGGATATCCAAAGAAACTCCTAGAAGAAGTATTGAAACAACTCCGGAGAACGAAGACATCTGAAGAGCAACAACAAAGCACAGTGATCTGCCTTCCTACATCAGAGGTGTCTCCGAGAAGATCAGAAGGATCGGAAACAACTTCAACATCAAGAGCTGCTTCCAATCCGGCAGTACTTTACGGAGTTTCCTGACCAAGACCGAATCTGACAACAACACTGAAATCAGTAAGAATTGCATTTATGAAGTTCCATGTGAATGCGGAGATTCCTACATTGGAGAGACAAAGAGACCGTTATCGGTAAGATTGGATGAGCACAAGAAATGGACTCAACGTGGAGAAACATCAAAATCGGGAATCGCTGACCACGCCTGGACTGAGCACCATCGAGTTCTATGGTGTTCTACATAGAGAGGAGCATTGGTTCGAACGAAAGTTCGAAGAGGCCGACTACATCGAAGCCAAGCGTTGAGATCAAGAACGTATGGAAACCTCTGATTGCTCTTTCTGGCGGGCTGCAGAGGCGCAAAACTTCACGCACTACCACACCGCGCGAAACTATACGCACCGCTGCACATGGCGGAATTGCACGCATCATTGCGCCAACAGTCATATAAATTGATAAGTAGCACCTAAACTTGTCAGTATTCACCTGAAGACGATTGCAGATACAAGCATTCGAAACGTCGTGAAAACCTTTTGAATACATTGAGACGATGGACGTCCGAAACGATAGTAATCATAACAAGAATTATTCTTGGAAAAGATTCATCTGAAAAATCACACCATAATTAGTAGCCAATAGGATTTGAATATGCAAAAGTACCACTTAAATGAAAGACCATTCATTTCAAAATGAGCCTACACCTTGACGCTAACTTGGAGCGGAAAAGAAATTGGATAAAATTGATGAATTCAGTCTGCGGGCTTCACCCAAAGAGGCGTCCTAGGCACGGGCGCAGAGGTTCGGTGGAAAATGTTTGGTAACAGATTCGGATTTTTTTCATACGAAGGTGAAGAATAAAATTTTGAAGCGTCGAGGGATATTTAAATGAAATTTCGGGATGAAGTGAGTTTTCTGTGAGTCAAAATGGGTGGTGTTTGAGTATGGGATTTTTATCGTATCGGTAGATCGAAAGGGAAATATACGAGTGTCTATGAAGCATGGAACAGAAAACTGAGACAATCATTTGGAAAAATTGGTTATTGGAGGCAACAATTGTTCTATAGGGTAAGTGCAAAGCTTTTGAGAGAAAAGTAGTTTAGCGTTGGCTTTAATTTTACTCTTGGGGTGAACCACATGTACAAAAATCGTTCGTATTTATGCAGGTATTTATACCGGTTCTTGTATTGACGCCAATGCACAAAAAGTTCAATTAAAATTAGGGAATTATCGGTAAACATAAAATATGAGGGTTTCACGGGAAATATGGATTTCATTTGTTTTTATAATGAAAGTATGAGCTCTATCATTAAAATAAATTTGGTGTTGATCGATGTTCTGAAATTTATGGTTTCAATCTCTGGTTGAAGCTAGTTATGATTTTATTTGTTTATTTTATTATATTGTTATTGTTTGTAGTTTTTTTTTCCTTATTGTATTTTTTTATATTTTTATTCAATAGAAGTATTAAAGTTATTGAATTCAATGTAAAAGTCATTCTATTCGAGAAGAAAAGTATATATTTTTCTTTATATTTAGAAACATTTTATTTGGGAAAAAAGATACTATTTGATTCATTGGAAAAGAAGAGTTGTTCAAAAGAAGATCTCGCATGTTAAGCCGAAACCGAATTTATTTTCCGGAAGGACAGGTGACTAAAATTAATCAGTGCCTTCAAATAATTTTCCAAAATCTGGTGAATTGAATTATATTCAAAATTTGTGAAATTTGTCGAAAAATCTATTTTTGGCCATTCCGCTGGTGACAGCTGCCCGTATAATATTCAAAATATTATATGTATTCTCTTGGTCTCATTAGAAACAAAAAAACCAGATAGTGTGACTATATTGGACATCAGAGAAAGATAGTGTTAGTGAGTATGAATATTATTTTTGTTCGAAAGTACGGTATATCATTGACTACTTCTACACTGGTTACCAGTGGCTGGATTGAGAAAGTATAGTATACATTATTTTTAGTAATTTAAGAATTTAAATATATATTTTTTCTGATAATTTTTCTATAAAATCAAGGAGTATTGTCTAACAATAGCTACTACTTGTACAACTGGTGACATCGCAGAATATTTTTTTTAGAATTATTTTTTTTCTTGAAAAAATTAAAATAAAAAAGTTGTCAATAGTCAATTAACGTCTTCTCAAATGCAGCATCTATGTTATCAACGGATATTTGTCCCCATCGATAGTTCATTTAGAAAAATAAGGGGAACTAATCAAAACACATAAAGTTGACGTTTGTAATTTTAATTATTGTTTTCTCCTGACAGGTGGTAAAGCAAAAACTAAGAATCTTTATCACCCTGAAAATACAGTGAAAAGCTACATTTTCACCATTGTATCGTTTCTATTGGCGGAAATTCAAAATTAAAGATCCACTTGTTGGTTGTTAAGCAAGGAGATGTATTGTCGGAGAAATCATAACAAGTGCTATGATTATCATCGGTGATAGCAGCGGGTTGAAGGTAGAATGACTGCGCAGCAAGAGTTTAATTTTCATCGGTTTTCAACGAGTGCTATCACCGATGAATAATCATTGCACGAATTATATTTGGTGACAGAATATGATGAACATTATCAGATGAAACGAACTTCTCAACGTCAAACTGACAGTCTACAATTTTCATTAGAAACAGTTGACAGTCAACATGCGGTGATAATGGAAATATCCTCGATTTGATAGCCCCTTCTATTTTGTTGTTTTATTATCTCAGCCAATCACAGCAGTCAGAAATGTACCCTGTGGCACGTGAATTATATTCTCGGGGCTAATAAAACAAGTGCGATGATTATCATCGGTGAAAGTAGCGAGTTGAAACCGATGAAAATAGAACGGCTGCGCAGATCTGATATATTAAGGGGGTGATATAACAAGTGCAATTATTATCATCGGTTCCAACGAGTGCTATCACCGATAAATAATCATTGCACAATTTATATTTGGTGAGAGAATATAAAGAACATTATCAGATGAAATAAACGTCAAACTATAGTCTACAATTTCATAAGAAACAGTTGACCGTTAACATGCGGTGATAATGGAAATATCGATTTGATAGCATCTTCTACTGTATCATGTGACACGTGAATTATATTCTCTAGAAAATATCAGAATTCGATGACATTATTCTATCAATATATTCAATAAGAGGCATTGTTCGACATTTCTTGGAATTGTGAAGAATTATGATAAGAAATCATGTCGCTGTATCTCAGAAACAGGTCAATCGACTTTTTTGTGCCCATGGACACCTCTGCTAAGGACATAAATGGATACCACATGATATCAGGGGTCATTTCACTCGATGATTTTTTTTCTTGAAAACAGTTGATCTTTGGAAATAATTGAACAACAAGGAATTTATTTCTTTAGAGATTAGATTTGGGACATACCATATTAACTATCATGTCAGGATGTCGAGATGAAAAAGATATATTGTAAGAAAATGTTACAATTTATTTAGTGTAGTTAACCCACTGATGATGATAACTTGGTTATCGAAACGCGCATATAGGTGTGGAGTGAGTAAATGCGGTGAAAGGGTTCCAGGGTCAAGTCACTATGAAATTAAAAAATGATGTCCGACCGTTTCGGAAACACTTTCTTTGAAGAAATTCGAAAAAACGTAGGAAAACATAGTTTTCTCAAGTGTAGGTATGTTTGTGATGATAGCTCGATATATAATCTGGTCATATACCACTCGTGATAGATATTTTTCCGCCAATATTGTTGCAGAAATACCACTCGACCAAATTTCTTTCAAATAAATTTGGTCTCATAAATTTCTACAACATATTGACACAGAAATGGTAAAGTATACTCACCAAAATATCTATCACTTGTAAAACTACTAAAAATCACACGCGATGTATGAGAATAAATCGATGATTTTTTAATTTACTAAGACAAATTCAGCGAACAACATATAGTAGGTGAAAAAATATCATTTATTTCTTTCTATTTTTGATTCTACACCATCTTCTATACAAAAGGGTCATAAAAATGTTCATTCCTTAGAGAACATTGTCTGATTATTTTTCAGTACACAATCCATATAAGATATTTCTTAGGTGGGAATCGTTTCTTCCCTCAACCAGTGAATTATGGCTTCCAAAGATTATGATTTCATAAACATTGATTCATTCTCAACGACTTATTCAAACAAACTAACATATAAAGTCGCCATCAGAATACATATGAACCTGGGATTCAAAACTAATATATGACCGGTTGACAATGCGAGATTTTCAAAACATTCACTAGAAGAATATCGAAATTCAAAATCCAATAACGATTTCTCTGCCGCTGGAATAATATATTCTGCCGTAAAATTCGTAACGAGGGTTTGCGATTTGACCTTCAGAGGACAACCCCACTGGCATATTGCCAAATTTTCAAATATAATTACGAATCTCTGGGTTAATTTTTTTAACCTTTGTTGGACCTCATAATAATGGATATAACAATGTTGGATATCATTTTCAAAGAATGTTATTTCGGAATTACTATTTCACGGATCAGTACTACCTGAATAATTTCCAAATGAAATGATAATTAATACTTCAGGACAGCTATTACATGGAGTACGTAACCTTATTGGCAACAGTGTCAAAGGGTGGAACTATAATCTTTGACAGTGCTCGCCGGTCGTTCTCTTAGGTTATTGTCTCGTAGAAGGAATAAGTCCAGACTTTTATTATTCATTTGGTTGGAGACTTGGATAAATACTCACTATAATGCATGGTGGCTGATTAGTTCCACAAGACATATTGAACGCCCACCTTGAAGAACTAGGCACATATATACACAGAAAAAATTATTGTACCTGATATTAATGACCACTAATGATTGACTGCAAAATCATTGTCTCAACGTAATTTTCCTTGGGGCAATTACCAAACATAATGAAAATCTGTCTATTTTTGTACTTAAATAATCAACGGAATCATTACAATGAGATTACTATGTCCATTACAATGACGTAATTCCATGTTCAATATTATGTTGAAATCATTTTCACAATGGAAATTTGCCTTTCAACAAGGAAACAAATGCATTGCGCAAACTAACATGAGGTTATTGATACTATATACCATTAATCATCACATTTCCTTGTAACAATACATCAGGGTATGGTTCAATGCTCAATGGGGATGGCCTCAGTACCATGACATCTTTTTATCAATGCTTGGAAACATTAGCCAATGCACCCATTCATTGATATTAGTACTGAATTCATCGATCAATAATTCTCAACATCACCCAATGTACATGGTTTTGTTGTCAATGTCCGACTGCCTTGTGTGAATGCTGAGATTCAACTCTACCACTCCACCTCATCCATCCCAAACGACTCTTGAACCAATCAAGAATTCCCATTCAATTCAATATACATGTTCGGGATCGAAGTATGAACGGTTCTGGAAACTGTCCTAACTCGAAGTCATGAGTACCTACATCGATAATCATCGTTTCACGGGAATTTATATAGGTCAAAAAAGTAGAAGTATTGAGTGTTCGGTGTCACATGTGAGATATTTGTGTCTGCTGGTGAGATATCATTTTTATAGCTTCATTGCCATTTATTGAATCGACATTTTTCAATAACCTAACCACGCCGCACGTGAGGTTGTGAAATGCTCAAAAGCAATGACAGTTCTACAATTCAGTAGGTGAACGTACTAAATACTGAAACTGTATGGGTTGATCAGCCCCTTTCTCGTATTTCGTGAAAGAATTTCGTTATTTTTATGTGGGGTTTCCATCATTTTTCCGATGAGTCTGTTAATGAATTCATCCCAAGGAACAATGAAGTGACAGGTTAGTGCAGCAATTTGGGATTCCATTTTAATTTCATTTCATCAACACCATTAGCGTTCTATGTGATCGTAAATCTCTTATATTCAATGTTCACCCCTATTTTTGTAGCGGTGTTGATTTGTATTGATTTATATTTCGATGTTACTTTTAACAAACTTGAAATGCTGATGATGCTTGAACAGACATATGATTCAATAGGAAAAAACTTAACGATTCACACATAGCAAATAAGGTTCTGTTATTTTCACTCTTCAATGAATGACTGTTACTTCTGAAAAAATAAATTTTTCCACATTCCTGTGTTATAAATGGAAGAGGTTGAGTAGAACTCTACAAAACTCGAGCCTCAGTTATCATTTTCATATACAAGCAAATCCGTCTACGAAGCGGAGGACCGGATAAACTTCCTGCGATCCAAGGAGTCGTCCAATCAGCTTTTTATTTTCGCATTGGTGAAGATATCACAAAAAATGAAGTAATCCACACTTACTTTGATGGAATTGAATAAAGGTTTATCAATATGATAAGGCAGTGAATATTTGTTTTAAAATAATATAATTTGAATTCTCCAGAAAAAAAAATTATGTTTAGGTCCTTTATGGATTTTTTTTTCTACAAAATGATTTTAAACAGCTCTCACTCAAGAATACACATTTTGTGTGAATATCTGGAGAAAACTCGAAGTATTTCTGAATAAATCTTCCATATTAACTACATGAAATAAAATGTCTTATAGGGAATTAGCATTTTTTACAAAATTAAATTTTATTCTTGATTAAAGCGAAGGTATCATTGATCTAGTTGAAATAAGTAGATTACCCTTTTGATATGGAATATGAAATAATTTCTTATTGCAGAATTCTAGAAACTAAAATTTTCTTGACTGAAAATATATTTCATGGCTGGGATGCGAAACTGGGAACTGGGGGTTCCTATTTGAAAATAAATAAGTGTTGCCCCGAAATTTTTATGTGGAACTCAGTTATCTGATAATAATCACATTTTCCGGTTCGAATCATTAATTGAGGATGAGTCTGCGTCAACTGAAGAGGGTTATTTGTACCACTGAAACCGAACCCATGCATCAATGGTGAAATTTCTGGTTGATTTTCATTTTTCCTTTGTTCTTCAGTAAACTAAGTTTGTTCAGCTCGAGAAAAATAAAAGACGAAAGGTAAATAAATACATATATTAAAGCCAAGAGTCACAATTCCAACTTGTTTGAATACGAATCCAACGATTCGAATGTTTACATTTTTCACAAGACAATATTCGAAATTATAAGAGTTCAGCTTATCCCAGATAGCTCTACCGTCCTTGTATAAGGACGCACTACTAAGACTATGGAGTGTTGAGAAGCCACCTGCAGTACGAGTTTTCAGTAACTGATGGCCGACAGTTAGACACGTGTGTTTGTTTGTTATTTCAGTGACCATTGACGATGAGTAACTCTACGTAGGGGATTGTTATTGATAAGAGTAGTTACGATCGTTAAATTCCATATCTGAGTAAACTCATCAAAAAGGAACTCTTTCATCATGATAACCTTGAATTTTCATTTACATTTTGCAAAATGAATGGCAAGAAACAACACTGTCCTTTTAAAAGGACAGTAGGTCTATCCACTGCTATTCACAATTTTTTTTCCTAGTTATTGGAAAAGACCGCTGACCCTTCTCGAGTTGCTGGCAGAATTGGAAAATGACGAGGATGCTGTGCTTCCAGAAGAAATAGTGATTTTTCCTCCAGAAAATGCTAACGAAGGTTGTGACACTGATGAAGATTCAGGGGATGAGAACGTCGTTGAACCTAATAATTTACCTGGAGCACAACTGCTAGCAGAAATTGAAGTTCAAATGCCATCAGAATTAGGAGAAGAACTTGGGCAGGCATGGGATAGTGACGACGACAAACCTCTATCAACATTCGTGGGAAGAAGACCAAAAAAAGTAAAAGAATTTCACTACGAAAAACAAAATTTGGTCGTAACGAATTTTGCAGATTGGGAAGTTCCATCATCTGCGGCGATCAACATTTCATCTTGCGACATTTTTCGATTGTTCTTTGATAAAGAAGTGATAGATCTGATTGTATATTCTACGGATACATATGCACGACAAAAAAATCGTGCAGGGGATATTACTCCAGATTGAATATTTTGTTTCATTGGAATTTTTCTACGTAGTGGTGTCTTCACCACGAAAAAAGATGTATTGGCAGAATAGGGATGATACCAATAACAAATTAGTATGTGAAGCTATAGCGCGTGACAGATTTCAATATATTATGAGTAATATTCATGGCAACGATAATACACAACTAGATAAGGCAGATAAATACTCCAAACTGAGACCTTCATTCAATATCCCCAACAAAAAGTTCTTCGGTTTTGCTCCACCCGAGGAAAACTACAGCATAGATGAGTCTATGATTCCATATTACGGTCGTCACAGCTGTAAACAGTTCATTAGAAACAAACCAATTCGTTGAGGATACAAATTTTGGATTGGTGCTTTGCGGCTAGGATATATCGTTCATTTTGACCCCTACCAAGGATCTTCATCTACACTGCCTGATAGATACAAACCTTTGGGACTTGGAGCATCTGTAGTTCTAAAATATGCAGATATTCTGAAAAAAATGCCTTATTAGCCATTCCATTTATATTGTAACAACTTTTTCAGCTCTTTCTCTCTCTACAAAGAATTGAAACTTCGAAAAATGAAAGCTACAAGTACGATGAGACAAGATCGAGTTCCAAAGTCTTCTTTCACCTCAGGAAAATTAGTGAAAAAAAAAACTAGTTACTTTGAGTACTTTTTGGCTGACAAGGAAGTTGTCATCTTTGAATGGAATGACGATAGCGTTGTGAGTGTAGCTTCTAACGCTTTCAAAGTTTTTCCAATGAACAAAGTGAAACGCTTCTCACATCCAGGTAGATCAACCGAGACTATTGAAATCCTACAACAAAAATATGGGAGGTGTGAATCGTGGTGACCAAAATTTGAGTGAATATAGAGTATCAATGAGGGCGAAAATAGTATTTTTCGTTGTTTGCTCATTGCATAGACATGGCTGTTCAAAATTCTTGGCAACTGCACGAGAGTAATGGTGGAAAGCTGGAACAATTAGAGTTCCGAAGATCTATAGTTACGCAGCTTCTGGAAACCTACAATAGCAATACAAAAAAAGGGCCTTCAAAACCGCCCAAAAATTCTAATGAGTTTTCTCGTTATGACAGAATAGACCACCTAGTTCTGTCCAACGAAAATCAGCGACGATGCTCTATATGCCACAAAAAATCTAATTTGATTTGTCGAAAGTGTTATATCGGTTTACATCTAAAGGATTGTTTTGTAATATATCATAAAAATAAATTATCATTAATTTTTGGTATTGTATCTAGGATAATAAAATAAAATAATTTTTATTAACATTCATTTTATTTCATAGTAGTGGATAGACCTACCGTCCTTTTAAAAGGACAGCTTGTCTAGGTCAGTCGTGACCTTTTGAATTTTTTTTATTATATTTGTTAGATTCTACCCCCTTCATGAAACAAAAATCACAAGAAAAACTTTGAATTTTCGGAAAAAAATAAGTTCCAGGGCTGTATGGGTTATTATGAAATAATAGATGAAAGAAAATTGTATTTCGTGCATGAAATTATTCATTAAAATCGTAGCAAAGCGCTTTCGACCCTTAGGTCATCATCAGTGCGTACCTGATGATGACCTAAGGGTCGAAAGCGCTTTGCTACGAATTTAATAAATAATTTTATGCACGAAATAAAATTTTTTTTCATCGATTATATCGATACGTGCACACAGTCACACTTTTCATTTTCATTATGAAATAGTTTCTGGTTTCAAATCTAATTTGATAAAACTATGTAAATTGTTTCTGAAGTGATGAAATTTGGACTTCATAAACAAGTGACAGGAATATATCTGTATTTCTGAAATTGCTTGATCCCCAAAACATATTGTCGATATATTTCGCGGGCATATTCATAGATCTGTCATCGCCAATTGAGAGAATGAAGACTATGGTACATTTTCAGTACCCAACAAGGAGTTGCTATGCCCATTTGACTGGTTGATTTTTTTTTGTGTGCGTACATAATAGTCAACCCGTTACCGTTTTTGGCCACTCTTTACAGTACGTTCTATTCATATAGAGTATTATATGGGGTGGTTGAGCCGGGATCCATGCTCCAGCAGAGAGTAACATTGTAGCACTACAAACCCACTCATTTCAAATATTTCTAAATTCAGCTATGGTATAGTGACAACGTGATACGATTGATCAATTTCAACAACTCCCGACAACTATATCTTGGTGATTTCGAGTTTATAAAGACGTGATTCAATTCACTCGATAATAGATACGTTCCTCAAAGTCTTCAGTCCATATTAACATTGACAGACCATTACAATTTCTACATTTTCCTAACGTCACTTCATTCTTTAAAATCCATCAAATGACATTTTTTTTCATCTCTCTCATTCAAATGAGAGGGACTGTGAAAACAGTTAATTAGTCTGGGATCTGAACAAATTTCCTCTAGAATTTACTCCCGACAACGTGTGAGAATAATCCTCTAGTATGTTTGAATTGCCACAACCAAATAATTTGTCCTGACATAAGCCTAGTGACCAGCTTGAGAATATTTCTGAGTGCACCCGTGAAGACAAACCGTTACTTTCCCGATCACACTTTGAGTTTGAGGTTGTTGACAAGTGGTTGAACCGGGATTCATTTATTTATGGCAAGAAGTAATATTGGGACCAGATAAACATACTCAGTTCTACTAATTCACAGGTGTGTCAAAAAGTTTATAAAACCAATACTTCACTCGGAGGTAGTACAGATCCCAACTTATTCAACTAAAGAAAGTTGACTGTATAAATTCTAATTGTACTGATTTGAGAGTGATACTAAATGACTGACGATTTCATTCATTTTCTTAGAACGACTCATATGAACAATCAGAACACAAACTTAAGACTCAAGGTATATTTGATTTACATAGTTACGGACCCGGACTCTCTAGAGGTAATTGGATTGGTGATGTTGATCCCATCTTGAGAAGGTACTGCTTTTCTTTCAGCCAGTACCTAGGAAGAGAAATATATCAGTCTCACGTCAAACTAGATGTTTATAATTATTCTGATTCAAGATCAAACAGCTGAAAGAAACAGCCTTCAGAAGATTATTCAGTTGGATATTGGTTACGTCGCTAAGTCTCCGTTTTTTTAACATACAGCTTCTACTTAGGTATCCCCTTCTTTCTGATTCTAGACATTTCATAGAGTTATGACATTTGATGTGAAACGGTCTCTACTGGATTTATTCAGGAGGAGACGTGTGAGTGTGATGATGCCTAGCTCAACGGGGTCTGGTTCGGAGGTGACGTATGAGAGTGGTGATGTCTAGCTAAACGGGGTTTATTGCCCGGAGGTGACGTTTGAGTGTGGTGATGTCTAGCTCAACGGGGTTTATTCCGGAAGAAACGTGTGAGTGTGGTGATGTCTAGCTCAACGGGGTTTATGCCGGAGGAGACGTGTGAGTGTGGTGAAGTCTAGCTCAACGGGGATTATTTCGGAGGAACAATGTCTAGCTCAACGGAGTTTACCGTAAGAGACGTGTGAGTGTGGTTAATGATGAGTACTATGGGGAAACCATATGTATATATATATATAATATGTGAAAACAATAACCTGTGAAATAATTCGCATTGACCATTATCAATTTCTAAATCAAAGATTAATGATGGAACATCAGTGAAATCAATAAGTATACCTACATCCTATGTGTAAGCAATAACCTGTCAAATGAACTGAATATACCAATATCTTCATTCTTATCCTAAGACAGAATTAATAACAGGAAATAAGTAAAGCAATATCATATGTGTAAGCCATCACCTGTGAAATTTATCAAACACATATCAAACCATTTTCTTTCCTGAAGGAAGAAATAATCATAGAATATTAGTGAAAACAATATGCATGTATCATATGTGCAAACAATCACCTGTTAAATCATCCAATTATACCAATCTCATCATTTATTCAAATAAACGAGAGAGAGCCACTCGTTAAAATATGCCCATCGAAACACTCGCCGTCAAAATACAGCTCACAGCCGGCCTCTCCGTTTTGATCTACTTCCATAATGTCAGCTGTCATAATTCATAATCAATATTCAATTCGTGCATATCATTTCAATTTCTGTGAAAATTGATTAAAAAATGTTTGAGTCACCTTAACTTAATACAATTCCATGGCAGGAGATGTCAAGACTCCCTTCCGATCGATTCTGGGCTCGCTTTTATAGGAAAAAGGCAGTTTCTAGGGTAACTACATTTGTCTCCAAGACAGTGGATCAACAGATCACATGACGTCAAATTTCGAAAAATTCTCAAATTTTACTAAAAAAGACACTATCGTGGAGGTAGCTAGCGGTAAAACGATACTATCAACTGGTTTTGGAGACGTTGACCTGAAATTGGACGAAGAGAATGGAGGGTCAGAAATAACATTAAAAAGTGTACTGTATGTCCCAGAATTGAAAGCAGATTTGCTATCTACGAGCTTAGCGGCGGAAAAAGGACTGAAAATAATTTTTGAAGGAAATTATTCGAAACTAATTGCACCAGATGGTAAACTAGTAGCTAAATCAATCAAATATAAAGGATTATATTATATCAAGGAAAAACACTATGAAGAATGGGGCAAAGCTGACATATTTAGTCATCCAGTGGCCAATAAAACTATTTCCAAACAAAATCAATTATGGCATAGACGTCTCGCTCATATGAATGTTTCAAGTGTGAAGAAGATGCTCAATAAAGATAATAATGTGTTTTTATCTGATGAAACCGACGAGATCGATAAAAATTGTACCATATGTTACCAAGGAAAACTACGACGAACTTCATTCTCAAAGAGAAGTTTCAACAGGGAAGAAGCACCACTGAAACTCATACACTCCGATGTAGTTGGTCCTATCAATCCACTATCACTAGGGGGAAGCAGATACATTGTCACGTTTATTGATGATTATTCTAGATACTGTGAAATTGCTTTCCTGAAAGGTGAAGATGAAGTATTCAAAAATTTCCAAGAGTATAAGAAGAAAGTCGAGAATATGCAAGAAAGGAATATTTGTTGTTTACGAAGCGATAACGGGGGCGAATATTCATCAAAAGAATTTGTAGAATATTTGAAGAAACATCAGCTGACTATTCCAGGAACGCCACAACAAAATGGAGTAGCGGAAAGAATTAATCAAACACTTTTTGATGCAGCAAGATGTATGATGATCGAGTCAGGTTTACCGGAAAATACTGGGCAGAGGCACTTGCAGCAGCATGTTACGTGAGGAATCGTTGTTCAACAGTCGCAAATGATGGACTGAGTCCAATGGAGAAATGGAAGCGAGGAATTCATAATGATATATCACATTTGAGAGTTTTTGGATGCAGAGCATGGGCATCTAACAGAACCAGAACAACTAAATTTTCCCCAAAAGGTATATCCTGTATATTTTTGGGTTACGATAGTGGCTCAAACGCATATCGGCTCTGGAATCCACGAGACGACAGAATTTTCATTAGCAGAGATGTTAAATTTGAAGAAGAGGTTATTCCAATGTTGAATGAAATGGAAAATATCTCGAAAGACGAATGTAGTGGAAGTAAAGATGAATCAAATTACATAGAAATAAAAACTAATATTTTGAAATTTAATGTCAGCGACGATCCGAGCTTGGTTCCGAAGAATAGCAGTAATCTGGGGAAGAATGTTTATGTAGAAGATGAAGAAGTAACACAACGACCAGTGAATTATTTATCCCAATCAACAGAAGATGACGATACACACAAAGATAGAAATTTGGAAGAAGTCATCGAAAAATCTACCAAATCTGGCAGAATATTGAAGAAGCCGAATTGGATGTCCGATTTTGTATTTGATGACAATTCAAAAACATCAAAATCTTGCGATAAGATTGAGAGAACAGGACAGGAAGACAGGAGAGAAAATGATCCGATAAATTTGAATGGAAATAATCGATTTCACTGGCAAGATGCTATAGTACAAGAGTTTGAGAATCTTATAAAAAATCGTACGTGGAATTTCATCGAACAACCAGAAAATATTGAAGCCATAAAAATGAAATGGATTTTCAAGACGAAGTATAACGAGAACGGTGGGATCGAGAAATTCAAAGCTAGAGTTGTTGCATTGGGAAATACTCAAAGACCAGGAATTGATTTCGATCAGACATATGCTCCGGTTGTTCAGAAGAAAACTATGAGAATGTTATTTGCAATAGCAGCTGAAATGGATTGGTCAACTCATCAAATGGACATCACTGCAGCATATTTATCTGCAGATTTGAAAGACACTGTTTATATGGAGATTCCAGAGGGTAACGATAAGGTATACCATATTTTGAGGAAGAAGATTCCTGATCAGTTTCTGAAATCATTTACAAGAGAAGATGGTTCTGTTTGTAAACTGAATAAAAGTATTTATGGATTGCATCAATCGGGACTCATGTGGAATAAAACCATAGATAATTTCATCAAACGTCAAGGTTTCAAAAGATCCGTTGCCGATCCATGTGTTTATCATAAAATTGAAGAAGGGCTTATCATTACCATTTACGTAGACGACATATTGATTTTCGGAGGAAAGAAGAATATAGAAAGTATGAAAAATAAATTCAAACAAAATTTCGATACCAAAGATTTGGGGGAGGTTAGGAATATCTTATCAATCAGAGTTACGAAAGATCAGACGACAATAAGACTTGATCAATCAATCTATGCTACCGAAATTCTGAGAGAAATGAACATGCTAGACGCGAAAAAGGTATCTACTCCATTAGCTATTGGTGAAAAATATAGAATTGATGACGACGAACTTTTGAATGACGATGACAAGAAATTATATCAAAGAGTTATTGGAAGTCTCTTATATTTAGCAGTTTCCACAAGATTGGATTTGGCATTTCCTGCTACATTCATGAGTCAGTTCAATCACAGACCTACGAAACATCATTGGAAAGGGATGAAACACATACTGAGATATTTGAATGGCACACGAGAATATGGTTTACAATATTGTAGAACTGGAAAAAATGCAGAGGGTTACAGCGACGCAGATTGGGGAGCAAATGAGACAGACAGGAAGTCTTTCAGTGGATATGTAGTGAAAATAGGAGGTGGAGCAGTAAGCTGGTCTAGTCGTAAGCAACACTGTGTGGCGTTGAGTACTGTGGAGTCTGAATTCATCGCTCTGAGCGAAACTGCCAAAGAACTGATTTTTATGAAAGGGCTGGCACACGAAATATCCCAAGATAATTTTTTTGGGGATTGTCTTCCTATATTAATTGACAATCAAGGCGCAATGAGGCTAGCAGAAAATAATATCATTTCTGAAAGATCAAAGCATATCGATTTCATATTAGAGATTTGATAGAAAAAAAAGCTATAATTTTGAAATATGTTGCATCAAGAGAGAATTTGGCTGATCAATTAACGAAATGTATATCTGCTGTCATTTTGCTGGAGCATTTGCATCAACTGGGAATCGGAGATTCAGGGGGAGTGTTGGAAGTAGTTGATTCGCCATGTTGAATATTTTTATTATGATCTTGGATTAACCCTATATATGTGTTATATTTTGATGTATGAGAGTGGAGTGACAAGTGTCAGTTTTTTATGCAAATAAAAAGTCATTACTGATTTACTTTTTCGATTAAAAACGTATTCAACTACGGAACTAGTTGATACACTGCACAGTTTTAACAATATCTTTCACAGCTGGGCTATAAAATGTTCATACGTTTATTTGATTTTGTTACCATCCTAGACACCGATTTTCAAAGTATATTTTACGATTCCATGGCATTTTCTGAAGTATATTCATAACTTTCTTGGGATTTTATCATATATATCAGGAAATTTTCATATCAAAGCTATAGGTGTAAATTCAGCATCAACTGGGAGTCAAGTCACCCTCCCGCTATTCAGCAGTCGCTATTCGCAGTCCCCGCATTTCCTTCGATAGCCTATTTATCACTTCACTTGTATGTTCATGAGTTGATCTCAGTCTTCGAAAACGTTAAAATATAATCGTTTTTTTTGCTATAGTCTTCTGGAATTTCATCCCCGAATAGTAACGGACGTCTTAATTGTGAAATGAGCTAAACTTTCCATATATAATATGTTCAATTTATTTTTCAGACTCATGTTGTTCTGGCGAAATTTCCATCTGTTATGAATAAACACGAATTCCAGCTTGAATAATCATCATCATAACATTTTCAACCAAAATCTGGAGCCCACTCATTGCAAATCAAATATGTGTTTAATTCCGCTCTACGTTTTCCGGGAAGCAACTTTCGACACTATAAACGTTCAGAGGGCTCGAATGCATTTCTCCAATGTATTCACAGGCGGAAATGAATCACTCATTAAGTCGATTCCCAAATCATTTGAAAGACCTGAAAGAAAGACCAATTTGTCGCTGACTCCACTCATTCACCACTCATACAATACTGTAGTACATTCAGTAATCCAAAGAAGATAATAGAACAGTAATAGGGTTTGTGACTGTTATAGAGTAATCTCAGGGAAAATGTGAAAAAAGCTTTTTTTTAAATTGGATATTCACAGTACGGTACACTACAGTATATTCTATACCTGACAGCTCCATCCTTCTCCAAACAGCTATTCAGTGACAAACCATTTTTACAAGTTTTTATTTAGTTTCACTTGTTAGTTCGTTTGTGAATTTGGGTCAAATCTTCAAGTGAATTTTGACCGACTTCTAATCGCCGATTGATTCGAAATTTGTCAGGTGTTCATAATTCCGGTGACAATGCATTATGGAATTTTTGTTAGAGAAAAAACAGAATGGCGGCTACAAGATGGTGGACGAGATGTGTAATTCAAAATTGGTATGTGGGGGGTTTTCCGGGTCGGAGATTATGATTTTTTTGTCAAGATGCGAACGAGTTTTGTGATTTTGGTCCGATTTGATTCAAAATTGGTATGTTGGGGTTTTCGGGGTCGAAGATTAGGAATTTTTTGTCAAAATTCATGAAGTCATGATGGCGGCCCCAAGATGGATAACGAGTTTTCTAATAATGGTCATATTTTATTCAAAATTGGTATGTGGAATTTTCAGGTTCGGAGATTATTAATTTTCTGTCAAAATCTATGAATTCAAGATGGCGACTTCAGAATGGTGGACGAGTTTTGTGATGATCAAATTCTATTAGAAATTGGTGTGTGGGAGCTTTTGGGGTCGGAGATCATGATTTCTTTCATCTCAAAACTCACAGGGAAGATAACTTGTATTGACGATGCTCTTTTAGAAATGAACGGATTGAGGCGAACTAACTAAAAAGCAAAGAATAAAATATCTAATAAAAAACTTTTTTTAAAAACAAGCTTGTATTTAAGCCGTATACTGAAACGTATGAAATAAGTTTAAGTCATCGCTTTATTATTTTTTGTTGAATTATTTGGTTTTAAAAAGCTTGTCGAGCAAATTGTAATCAAATTAACAACCAATCATTGTCCAATAAAATTCATCAGTACCTACTTCTATGAACACAAGCTTTTTGAAACCAAATTATTCGACAAAAAATAATTGAAGCTTTGCGTTTTAGTACACGGCTTCAATGAAAGCTTGTCTTCAAAAAGGTTTTTCATTAGATATTTCATTATCTTTAGCTGAAGCATCAAATACGGGACTTTTTTTGTTATGCTTGAATCTTTGAATACAGGGTGATGTGGTTGAGAGTACTCTGCAGTATTTTCAACATTCATTAGAACCTCTTCTATGAAAATATTATCATATTCGAAAAATGTATTCATACTATTCAGTTTTTTCGTTGTGGACGTAAGTTTGATTTCTGCTAATTCTCTATTATTATTCAAGTGTATTGAATTACCCTCAACCCAAGGAAGATGTACTCCATATCTGTTTCCTGCATTACGGTTGATGGTTTCATCATAATTTTTCACTGCCTCAGCGTTTTTGACATATTTACTCTTAAACGAAATCAGATCTTTTATTCCCAAAATCTCTAAACCCCTTAAACTGGCTATGTTCATTTCATCGAAACAACAAATTGTAACAAACACAGTATAACTGTTTCTTCATTTCTCCATGACTGTCCATCCTGAATGGGCTTCGATAGCTACTGAATAATTTTCAAAATTTTCGATTATTCCTGTTATAAGTTTTTCGTAAATAGCTGCACCCAATAGTAAACGACCTGTATTTCAGGAAGTCTTGCATTATGATAAACATGTTTCCTGAGACCCCCAAACCCCCTTACCCTTCTACTTTCCAAATAATGGCCATTGGAGATACAACAGGTCGAAATCACCTGTTGTGAAGGACGTCTTGCAATTTGCAAAAATCGATAGTCCAAGTCGCCAGAAATCAGGTGGCATTAGTTTTTCGGCGTGAAGTGGACGTAGTCAAAATAATTTTTATTTTCAGGCACCTGTGTTGAAGTGAATCTGATACCTGTTCTATCTTGTTTCTCTCAGGAAACAAGATGGAAAAGGTTTCATGGAGTAGAAAAATCCATTCCCAAGACGAAAACCCGCTCATAGAAATTTTTCAGGTTAGATTGAAAAATCCAAAGTTGTGCATATTGTAGATTAAGTCGCCTATTTTTTCAAATTCTAAAGGAGAACGTCTTGCATACTTTTTTGGAACGAAGTTCCTCCACGTGGCTTGCGGTACGTGTTGACTGGTAGAAATATTCACGTAAGAAAAAAGAATTATTCCCCCCATACGACTTTCTCTCTGTCTCTTTCTATCAAATACGAGTATGTGTGACAAGCGTCTAGCCTCTCCTCATTTTTTTCCGAAGGTGTACGAAACCATCCGAACTGCTGTTCTGCTCGCGGAAAATTTGAAATGATACATGAGCGGTAGGATATCTACGCGAATACAAGTTGGAGTGGTAATACGTGGAAGATATTTTTGTTTTGTTTATATTTCTATATATCGTGCGTTCAGATGATTATATCCTTCTATGGACATAATTTCTTATGTTTTTTGTATGCCGAAGTTGGATTATTGGTTTACATTGAATATGTGGCATGTAAATTTGATATAATATAACGAATAGTATTATCAGGTTTAAAATACCTTTTACTGTGGCGAAGGAGTTTGGAAAAAAGATATATAGGTATAGTATTGCATGGTATGATGACAATGAAATGTAATGCAATAGAAAACGTCAACTATCGAAGGAAAAAATATTTAGAAAAAAATTAATTAAATTAAAAATGAAGACTGTCCTATTCCTCAAGACAGCTGACTATAAAAAACTATACAGTAAGTGTATGTTGGTCGCATATCTATTGAAATGCAGAATCGAGCTAACGCCATCTCAACTCAACTATTGCAACCAAAACTTTACTAACTTTGAATGCAATCCTGAATCTCAAGATAGAAATATCTGCAACATTCTTGAAAACCAGCCATGACTTCATTAAAAATGAAAAATGTCTCATTCCTCAAGACAGCTGACTAAAAAAACCTATATAAAAGTTGTATGTTGGTCGCATATCCATAAAAAAACAACTACTTTCCTGGCTAATGCCTCGACGAACGTTAAATGACATCCGATGTATTGAGGAATAAGTTCATTTTGAATGAAATTATGACTCGCTATCAAGAATGTTACAGATTTCTGTATTGCAGATATTTCCATCATGAGATTCAGGATTACATTAATCATTATCTGCTTGGCCCACCCTGTACTGATCAGAGGCAAATACCCCAAAACCGGTCTGAGTGAAGTGGTTAATATTGATCCATTTCGCAACTAACATTTGCAAAGTACCCTGTAGGACCCTGCTCGTTTATCCATCGGATGTCATTCAACGTCCGTCGAAACATTAGCCAGGGAATTATTTGATTTTTTATGGATATGTGACCAACCTATTGTAAAGGTTACTGTAGTCAGCTGTTTTCAGGAATAAGACATTTTTTATTTCCAAAAAAATTATGTCTGGCTATCAAGAATGTTACAGATTCCTGTATTGCTGAAAAAAAAATAGTTTAAAAAAACCGAAACACACGCCTATAGAGCAATAAGGACTAAACATTTGAAAATAATAAGAATAAAGTCATTGACCAAAAATTTTTCTCTTATGTAAAAGAGCGTGAGGTGCTTTTGATATCAGTTATCTTGATATAATTAAGTAAGTAAAGAGCACCCCACGCTTTTTTTACATAAGAGAAAATTATTTGGCCAATGACTTTATTTTTAGTATTTTCAGATGTTTAGTCCTTATTGCATTGATTTAATTTTTTTAAACTATAATTCCATTTTCAACTGTTTAGTCCATATTGCTACAAAAGAATAAAACACACTACTGGAGAAAAACTCTTCGATTGATTCCTCCACATGAGTTGAAAGCTATAACTGAATTTTGGCGAATGTGCATAAGCCATATCTTTGGAGGTGAAGTTAATAAAGCGAGGATTAAAAAAAACACAAAATGGTTGATACATGAGATTGATGGAAAAAAGGTGTTTTTTTTTCTACTTTGAAAATTCGTGAATTTTTTTATTTCTCGAGTTTTGCCAAAATTTTTCCAGAAAGTAAAAACGGCTCAGGACACATGTTTATCATAGAGCAAGACTTTCTACATTGCAGGTCGTTTTTTGTTATTACACCTCTCAAACTATCATATCCATATCATCGAAACGAAGTGAATAATTGCATATTTTGTTCTGGTCGAGGACACACATTACAACCGGAAAAATTGCTCAAATTCCGAATATCTATTTCATAAAGTGTATGAACTTCGGGATTGGATTGTATTTCCCCAAAAACACTTTGTATAACATTTTCAGAACCAATTTTCTTAAAACACATTTCATCGGCGCAATCGTTCGAAATATGAGACCGTTGTGAAGCCAAACCCAATAAAGCTCTGACTACTTTTGAACCAGTATTGCTAACGAGTTTAACTGCAACAGTTTGTTGAAATGATCCAGTTTTATCGATACTAATGAGAACATTTCGATGCAGATTTTCAATTCTTGGAGTGAAATTATCTGTTGATTCATTCTCAGGATCTTTTTCAGAAGACAAATCAGTACAAAGTATTGGTGTCTTCTACCACAGATTATGCATGCATCTTTTGATACCATGATTTGGTTTGAGACAAGCAGAACAGGCATTATTTTTTATCAAAATCTATTTTTTGCCAGAAACAGGTAATTAACGAGTTTTCGAAGAAAGTCTAGTATCAACTGCAAATGATTAGTTGAATTGTCTGAAATGTCAGGATAATTATTGTCGATCTCCCTATTCGTGGAACTGGAACTACTACTATGCCTCTCCCATATTTCCAATATTTCTTCAAGGAGAGCTGTTTCAACTGATGGATATAACAGAGGAACGAATTTGTTACTGGCTAGCCCCAAAGATTTTAAAGCCCTCAATTTTGTCTCTAGAGAATCAAATAAGACGGTTAAAGGAATACCTGCTTTATGACTTGTTGATTGTTTTAACACTAGATTCAATAATTCCCTTACATACACTTCTATCAGAAACTCGATTCTGGCAAATCTGGTCTGGGGCATTCTCATAGTTGGCTCCTGATGGAGAAAAACTCTCAACCAATGGTCTTGCTGGGGACCCTGGCTCCATGGCTTGGAAAATAAATTGGAACTTATCATCGTCATCAATATCTTCATCTATTTTTCGGAATTGACCCCAAAATCCTATCCAACATTTTACAAAATCTGAAATCTAATATTTTCCCGCTTTCAGCCCCTGAAATAGAGTGATGGAATCTATAGGCTCGATCACTGGCGTATGCGCCAAAATTAACTATTTATCTAAATCTTTGCACTGGATTCGTTCAAATCACTTATTTTGAAGTATACAATTTACTCAATAGTGGTATTTGGGTTACGAAACAACAAATATATGTTGGAATATTTATGGATCGTTGTAATTCCGATAGAGGCCGCCTAATGACATCCAACAATGAAATACCAAAAATACTTAGTGAAAGAAGGCAAGTTCGAGTATGACAATATAACAGATCAACTATGAAATTGATTTGTTGAAAATATAAACAGGATGTTCATAAAATCAGATGTGGAATCATCTGCGACTGGGAGATAAACTTTAGTCACTATCTTCTATTGTGAAAATAACCTCTTGTGGGGTATTCATGTTGAAAAGGGAAACATTCTCAATTAAATATTGATAGAAAGATTTTTCTGTGAATTGAAAAATCCAAGATTAAAAGAAGTTATTTTTTGTGAATGTCTAACAGAAAACAACTACTTCCCCGGCTGAAGCCACGCTGGACATTGAACTACATCTGATAGATATTCTGAAAAGGCCCTAACTCAAAAGAAAAAATCTGAAATTGAAAATTTGAATTTTCATTCAGATAGTTATTTGATTTTCGATTCCAGTCTCAATTAAGAACTCATGAAGATGAATGAGGCAAAGAAGAATGTTTTCCAAAAGAGAGTACTTACCAGAAATCATTCGTAACATTGACGCAGGAGAGACATCGCATTCACTAGGTCTTCAATACATTTTTGTCGACGAAAATCTATTTCACGCTTCCACGATCTTCAGGAAGACCGGAAGAAATGGGAAACACATTTTCAAGAAGCAATCTCACTTTGCAAAGATGGAAAAAGTTAAAATCATTTCTTTTGGAGAGACACTTTGAAATTAGTGTTTTCTGACATCAAAACCTGTCATGGGGTATGATAGATTGATTTGTTGAAAATATAAACAGGATGTTCATAAAATCAGATGTGGAATCATCTGCGACTGGAAGATAAACTTTAGTCTCTGTCTTCCATCGTCAAGATAACCTCTTGTGGGGTATTCATGTTAAGGAAATTCTCAATTAAATATTGATAGAAATATTTTTCTGTGAATTGAAAAATCCACGAATAAAAGAAGTTATTTTTTGTGAATGTCTAACAGAAAACAACTACTTTCCCGGCTAAAGTTGTTTTCTGTTGGACATTCACAAAAAATAACTTCTTTTAATCGTGGATTTTTCAATTCACAGAAAAATCTATCTATCAATATTTAATTGAGAATGTTTCCCTTTTCAACTATGAAATGTTCTGAAATCTAGACTGGAGTTCAAGCATGTCTAAGTGAATGAGTAAGTTGTAATATCATAAGAGAGTGAGAATAAAGTGAAAATAATTCGACAGATTTTCGAAAACTTGTTGCCAGGCAATAGACACGAGAGCCCAATGGACTCGAGTAGCTATTGTCAAATGGCAACAAGTTTAGGAAAGAAATCTGGAGAATTATTTTCTATTTTATCGAACTCTCGATGAATTGAAAGTTTCCATTGGTTTCTAGAAATGTCAAAAAATAATCAATGAATAAAAGTGACCTATTTTATAAATCTGACCAAATTTATTGAATTTACACTTCGCATTTGAACTCATTTCCCATATCTTGGCTGAAGTGAATTTATCAAGAATAAACCAAGAATTGGAATGCATAACGGTTGAGTTTCAGGAAATGCACTTCGATTTGAAAGCCATAAATGGAACCTGATTTGTGAAATGGATGCTTTGTAGTTGAATTATTGTCAAGTTCATTCACTAGGCAAGGTTAAATTGCGACTCAATACTTCAATTTTTTTATGGTTGCTGCCGAGCCGATACTTGATGAAAATACATACTGAAGCAAACAACAACAACCCACTCCACTCAATAATGTTCACTGAACTGGGTTAACAAAACCACAACACGTGTTTCGCTATACAAAAGCTCCCGTAGGTGGAAATGATACTAACAAACAGTCGAGGTAGAGTAGAACAGGAATTATATCAATTTCCTGTTTAATCTTCAATATCGCATACAGAACAGATAATAATTTGGGTAAATTTATTGAGAACAATAAATATTAAACTGAGAAATTTGAAAATTTGTAATATATAAATTACCTTTTAGCCCTCAAGGAATTACATAGGCCAAACAGGCAGAATATTTGGAAAGCGATTATCAGAACATAGGAATTGTTTCGTCGATACTAAAATACATTCAACTTTTGCTACTCACTTCTTCACTGAAAAACATTGTTTTGTTAACGATTTCAAAATATAACGTATAAAAAATGAAAGTGGTTAGTTCGACCTTCTAGAAAGATTAAAAACAAATAAATGCAAAAAGGGACAATACTTGCCGAGTGGCCTGATCGACTTAAATAATTCTCCTTTGTTAAATATGTTTCACTGAAGATCAAACCGGTAAAGGATATTAGATTCTCCTCAATATTCTTGATTAGATTCATAAACCTACCACTACCTGCCTTGAATTGAAAATTATACATCGTGATTGTTGAGTATTATCTCCACCTGAAGAAGCTATTGTGTAGCGAAACATGTGTCATGGTTTTGTGAACCTAGTTTAGTGAAAATCATTAAATGAAGCAAGTGTCTTTTGTTTGCTTCAACACTACAAAACTTATTACGGTTGAACTTGGGCTTTTCAATGGATGTTGGGATGTGATCATTTCAGAGAATCCTATAGATCAACTGGAAAAAATGTTAGGAAATTCAGTTCATTTTAACCGTTTTAATGTTTTTTCAGTATTTTCATTTCAGGTATTTTATTGTGAATATATCAATAATAAGAAAAATATTGTTTACATTTTGAACATCTGAAGCTAAAAACTATTGATGGATTAATAGTAACTAATAATGTGAGATATAGTTCTCACATGACCTATATAAACTCTGTTAGACCAGAATATCCTAAGTGCAGATAAATTTGGTTTTTGCCAAACGTCGTAGACTTTCCATTTTCAATACTGAATCATAATGACAAGTTACAGCCTCGTATAATTCAAGATAAATGAAACCCAGAATCTCTCAATATTTTTAAATGATTGAACGGTTGCTTTTCATTCAACTTATTTTTCCATAAAGTCTCTTGATGGATTTGGTAATTCTACCCAACAGACCCGTGTTCACATCAATGTGATGGAAGGAAATGTGAATAAGATGAGGTTGGCTATTACAGTTACTTATATTCTTATAATATTCGTCAACTGATTTTGTTACAAACCTCTAGGAAATATAGTACTCTCCAAAATGAGAGATAGGTTACCATGAATGGGTCTAAGGATATTTGGTTTCTGGGTTTGAATCAATTTAACTGGAAATTAGCCGATCTCAAATCACTAATGGAAAGAGTTTGTTGTGTCCCTGACCATTTGATTTTTCAGCTCCTTTTTACGTTGAACGCTATTCGAGGATGGATCAAATACCAGATTTTACTCAATTCTAGGAAAAGTGTAATTAAAAATGTATTCAAACAAGTAACTGCATAGTGACCCAGTCCGACACTGCCTCTATTTTATGAGAAATATTGGTTTCTCATATACTCCTATCGTCGTTAAGAGGGTAATATTGATCAGCTATCAAAAACACCCTGTTTACTATGCAGTCTGCCTGGAACACTTTCTTAGGTATTTTTCCTGAAGAAAATTTTTTTCAATCCTTCAGACGTCAGTCACAGCTTTGTATGAAATATCAACCCACGCCTAATTGTGTTTACCAGCAACAGCTTTTATATTTATTTCCTGAAAGGAAATTAAAAGGGAAGTGGAAAAAAATTGTTTTGATTTGTTAGCACTTCACTTTGATTATAACATGACTGTATTGTTTCGTTATGTCCCTATGGCGTGAATAATGTATTTGTACAGTTCACGAAAAATACGTGTCTCAACACAATACGAAGGGGCAATTTTCTCCTTATAATTCCCAATTTAATGGTTTGGAAAGCCACGTTTGTGGCTTTTAAGATAATGAATTGATTTCGGCGTATACAATTCTCTGTAACATAGCCCAAGTGGCATTTTCAGTGGACAGAACGTAGCGGCCACGATTCTGGAAAACTTTGAGGTGTTTGATAACAACCTCTGCCACGTAATATACACGGTTCTATCACGCGACGGCACCAAAATGGGGAACACTTTTTTGGTTGGCGTTATGTTCTGATCTACGTTCCTCGATCTCAGATGGCCACATTCCAACCACGTTATGGTCACCTGGCAGAAACGTGGATATGTAATGGCCAACACTAGACACGTTGAACAACTGACTGTGCTTGTGTAATTGATATGTTGGAACATATTTTTACTATAAATGTCCCCATTCTTCCACTTTGAATGATTTATTTCTGACACTTGATCAACTATAAGTATAAGAATATATGAAGTACGAAGTGTATTGTATTTGGATACTTCTGATCAGGATAACATTAAAACGATTGAAAGTTAGTGAGCACGCACCATCTGAATACCCTTCATTGAAGGAAAACATTATAATTTTGGGAATAACTCTGAAATTATGTACTTCAATCCAATACTAACGTAATAAATTACTCCGTTTGATGCAGTACTGTCAACAAATAAATTTTGATTGAATGTTTCATTCATTTCTCTAATAATAGCGACTCAGGACATTCCTGTAAATATGGTGGCTTTTGAGGAATATAACTTCAAAGTGGCAGAATCTTATTTACTTTGCCACCACTAGAAAGTGGAGGCCACGTCGTAGGCTCATGACTCACCACTTCAAAGTTATATCCTAAAAATCAAAATAGGTCTTATGCCCTTGGAAGTGGCGAATACGTCGCGGCTATTATAACCTGCCACTTTGAAGTTATAACTTCGAAAGTGCAGGTACATGACCATCAATTGTTAAAAAAGGACATGTAGCAAGTATGGTGGATTAATGCAGCTGCAATTAACAATTATCCAGTAATAATCGTCAATTAACAAGTAATGAAAATGATGGCCTTTATGCAAACTCAATTAACAATTAAGTTATGAATATTGAGCAGGCGCACAAGTCAGAGATCCGGTCTATTTGAATGAACCTTTCATACAAAATCGAGAATAAATTGTCTATTGAAAACGCATTATCCATCTCATTTTGAATAAATATCATTCACGTTTCACTTAACAGGTAAAACGAACTTTTTGTAAACCACAATAAAATAATTTGAGGAAAGTTATGTTAGTTTTCCTCATTGCGCGGACCAATCTACGGTCACTTGATAGTTAATTTCGAAGGTATTTGTAACTGAGGTGACTTTTATTAAATGCGAACTGTGGCAATCACTCACGGAGAGAGCAAGAACGTGGCAACCATCCCCACATATCACAATCAAGTACCTTTCACATTGAAGGTTTCATGGAAGTAACTAAAAAACGTCACCGAAACTATTATACTCTATTGAAAGTGATTGTGACTTCTAAGTGATATTCAAGTGATACAGGATGATTACCGCAACGGTTATTTCCCACTTTGAAGTTTGAAAACTCTTAAGATGATTCTGCTTAGTAGCCATAATGTTTCTGACACCTTAATTGACATTAACAAGTTATAGAAATGTGGAGTGGCTACCATAGATGGGAATTACGTGACTACAACCGTGCAAATATAAAAAATTTGTTATTCTTAGTGTATAGTGGTAGATTTGGAGGTGATTACTACCGAGGTAATAACTACCGAGTTGGAGTTGCAGTATGATGATGCTGCTTGGGAAGGTTCGGCAAAATGAATTGAGAGATAAACATTTCTCAATTGAATATTGAAATAGTAATTCACGCAACAAGTCCGAAAGTAGTTTTCAGTCGTGTTGCATACAATATTTCTCCACAACCGTGTGAAATAACAGATCAATAAAGATCTCTATAATATTCATTTTTAGAACAACATAAAGAAGGTATTCCATGTCAAGCGTGGTTTCAGCAAGGGGAATAGTTGTTTTCTGTTGGATATTACAAAAAATAACTTCATTGTTGTGTAGAGTTTTCATTATTCAGAAAAATATTTCTATTCAATTGAGAATGTTTTCCTTTTCAACATGAATACATCCAAAGAGATTATCTTGACCGGGGAAAGATAGTGACTGAAGTCGCAGATGATTCCACATCTGACTTTATGAACATCCTGTTCAAATCATCAAACAAATCACACCCTATGACAGGTTTTGATATCAGAAAAACACTGATTTTAAAGTGTCACTCCAGAAGAAATGTTTCTAACATGTTTCCATCATTGCATAGTGACATTGCTTCTAGAAAATTTGTTTTCGAAATCTTCCGGCCATACTGATGAAGCGTTAAAAATGTATTGTAGACCTAGTGGATGCGATGCCACTATTGAATGAATGTTAGAAATGATTTCTGGTGTGTACTGCTTTTTGGAAAACATCCTTCTTCACCTCATTTTTGAGAAAATGCAAATGTTCACTTTCAGATTTTTTTTTTGAGTCAAGTCAGATGTATTTCAATGTGAAAAGTAATTATTACAAAAAAAGAACGTGTGTGGTCGGGGGACTCCCTTCAGGAACGAAGTTCCTTTATGCGGCTTGCGGTAGGTGTTGACTGGTATAAATCGTCACGTAATACCAAGCAATACTATACCTATATATATATATATATATATATATATATATATATATATATATATATATATATATATATATCCTGTTTCCAAACTCCTTCGCTACATTAAAAGGTATTTTATTCCCGATTATACTATTCATTTCATTAAATCAAATTGACGTGCCACATATTCGATGTAAACCATTAATCCAACTTTGGTAACGAAAAACATGAGATATTTTGTCCAAAAATCATCATATGATCATCAAAACACACGTTATATAGAAATATAAAAAAAACAAAAATAACTTCCACGTATTACCACAACGATAATATCCGACTCGTATTCATATAATAATAATAATAATTTATTGGCCCAAGTTATGTAAGTTACATTTAAGGTTGTCAAATAATACGAAAAACAGAAAATATGAACGAAACTGAGTACAGGTATATACAAGAAACGTCGACAATTATAGTAAAATTTTGAATATAAAACTATATGTATACTTATGTTAAGTTCAGTCACCTGAAATACATGAAATTAAAAAAATATATATAAAATTTAAAATAGATATCCTACCGCTCATGTATCGGGGGTAATATCATAAGTGCTAGATGTTTTATCGCTAATTTTTTTTTGAAATTTTCGGGAAAGCATTCTGCCTGGAAATTTGACCGAGTGAGATTTGCGGTCTTATTATCTGTATAAAGCATGACACTGAATTTCGAGTGGTTTATTCTTTGATTTAAGGCCGCAAATTGCACGAGTTGAATTTCCTAGAGGCAAAATGCTTGGGGGGAAATGAAAAAATTGCGATAAAATCCTCTAGCACGAATGAAATTTGTTGAGGTTATTTCCCGAGTCACATTCGAAACTGGATCAGAATTCATGTTATATTATAATTTTCAGCGGGAAAAGTTACAACAATTCTTTTCGATCCAAAATCGAAGGAATCGTGCCCGAATGATTACCGTTTCTAAGTACTTCGTTTTAAAGATTCATTCATTCACAAAGATTATTCACTGCTCTTGAACTCACCTAACAACCTAAAATATATATGAATTCTTCAATATCAGATCAAATATGTTTGTATCTGGAACCGATTAAAAAAAAGTTCATTGGTATGGGATCAAACCCGAGCCTTCCGCGTGAAAGCCACTGATGCTAACTACTGCCCATCGAAGGCTTTTATTGATATCATCAATTATTAATTGCCTTACATGGAAACTGAGGCTTTCCAACATGCTGAAAAGGATATATTTCAATTCGAATTCGAGTTCAAAATCCCTCATTCCATCAATTTTGCACTTTCTATTTCCCCATATAGGAATTGAATGCGTTGACATTCAATTCTGACACAACCAAGTATAGTTGTCACACATACTCGTATATAATAGAGAGAGGTACAGAGAGAGGAAGTCGCATGGAGGAGGTATAACGCATTTTTCTTACATTACATTTTCTATCAGTCAACATCTACCGCAAGCCGCGTGAAGGAACTTTGTTCCAATAACTAAATCATTGAGGATTTTTCACATTAAAAAAAATATTTCTATAAGAAATGTTTTCCTTTTCAACATGAATACCTTTCAAGAAGTTATCTCGGACGACGGAAGATAGTGACTGAAGTTTATCTTTCAGTTGCACATTTCTCATCTGATTTTATGAACATCCTGTTCATATCATCAAACAAATCCAAATTAGGAACATTCTGATTCTTGTTTATATTAATTTTCAAATTCGAAGAATGGATTCAATTTGTTTGAAATGCTTGGTATATCCAAATGCACAGTGTTGAATTCAGAACATAAAGGTAAGGTATCCGATTCATGTTGATTGTTTTCATGTGATAATTTTTGAATGGTCTTGGATATTTTAGTTTGTAGGTGAATTGTCTATGCATCCTCGGTAAATATTCGCTATTTGGACTGGCACGATTTACGCATGTGATTGAGGTTTGCCAGTGGGAAATATTCATGAATTCTTACCCCCTAAACATAAATCCAAAGTCTAAAATTGGCGCTCTCAAATACTTTCCGAAATACGGCCCTCCAAAAGTAAAAATAGCGTAATCCCAGGTTTCGGCCACTGGAAATACTCAACACTCGTCTTTCTTCTTACCAAAACATCACACACATACTCAATTACGTTCAAATTTTTGTAGGGAGAACTGCCTTTTTTTCTATATATTCACCTTACTGTATCTGATAACCATCAAATACATAATTATTTTTGATTTTGAGATGTTGATTAACTCGTACTGTCCACGCTATTAAATCCGGGTTTTATTAGTATTGCACAAAATGGGATGAGATTCGGCTCTGCCTGCTGATCACGGATTCGAAGTTAAAACATCACACACACCCCACAGTACCTTTATAAACGAAGAACAGCCACTTTCCAATATATTCACCTTTTTCATGATGTAAAAAGTCCTAGATTTATACTTAAGGCAATCATATACTTAGCATTTTTTATACACTGCATAAATAATATAAAGGGGAGCCACCCTTCATATTATCTCTTAAACGGATAAAAAATTTCAACCATTCGGCATATACTATTTTTCACGATACTTTTTTTCCGTTATCACGTCATCTGCAAAAGCGTGATGTCATTTGGGAAAAAATAAATTATGAGGTGGGTTTTGTGATACCTCGTTTCAAATGTATCTCAATTCTGTATTCAACGGTGTATACATTTTTCATTTATGTTTACCCTTAGGGGAGATATGGACATTTCAATTCAATTCAAAATATGCTTCATTATCATAAGTATAGATACACTTGTTAATGAATATGAAAAAATGAACTTGGAATATAATAACAATTAAAGCAATATTCAGGACGAACCAATTAGTTATTTATGAACCTACGAAGGTGATATAAGTTTGTATGACAAGTGCTTATATGATGCCATAGATAAAAAAAAATATAAAACTTTTACAGGTCGAACTCACGGATTTAAATTAAAATTCATAAGAAAAGTATTCATCCAGGTAATATAAGGAATGTGGGATGAGTAAGGCTTTCACCTTAGTGCGAAACTTTTTGTGCAAGAGATATTTTTTATTAACCGACGAAACCAAAGAAGGAGGAGGTTCTCTATTCGACGCGTAATTTTTTTTTTATGTATGATCACACACAACTTTTCACAGAGCGGTTCGATTCCGATGATTCTTTTTTCATTGGATAGGGTGTACTTTGAAATTGGTCCCATTCCAATTTGAACAACAAAATCCATCCCTAAGGGTAGCAAAATGAAGGATATTGATCGTTCACCCTCTGAATTTTGGTTCGTTAACCGATTATATCAGGCATAACTCTGTAGTGGGTTTTCCGATTTGGCTGATTTTTTTCTTATTAGAGAGGGTATACCTCATAGTTGATCATATTCCAATTCGAAATGAAATGATCCAACCCTATGGGTAGAAGAATGGGGGATGATTGATTTTTCACTTGTGAACTCTGGCACACATATGTAGTTGACATTGACCAACCTCCTACATCCGTCAAAATGATTACATTCTATGAAAGGATGAAATTATATACAGATAAATGAAATTAACTAACCAGAACTTTCAGAATTAATTTATATTATATAACAATAAATAGTTAAAATAGAAAATAATATTTAATAGTTGATAGTTGAAGTAAGCTAGGTAAGTAAGTGAGTAAGTTTTTGATTACTTAAGTAGGAAGTAATTAGTAGATTTCAGCAACTAGAAATTGAAAAATGAAAACGTTTTCATAAAAAATTAAACCGACGAAAAAATCAACTGAAAAGCAAAAAATTAAATGAAACTTCTCAGTCTAGATGATAATTGAGCTCCTGAACTAATGTGAGTAACTGATTTTGAGTCGGCGCCAAACAAACTAGCAATTGAATTAGGTGAAGCGTAAAATGATGGCAGCGAGATGCACGGCTGCGATTTGATTACTTCTTTCAAAGCAATATCTTCGATAATTGTTTGTTCGGCGCCGACTCAAAATCAGTTACTCACATTAGTTTAGGAGCTCAATTATCATTTAGACTAAGAAGTTTTATTTTATTCTTTGCTTTTCAGTTGATTTTTTCGTCGGTTTAATTTTTTGTTGAAAAGTTTTTATTTTACTAGGCAAATTATTACATATTTTCATTCCATTGTATATAATTCAGTTTCTGATCAAAGAGGTACGGGGTAATATCAATTTAACCTGGCCATTCAGTCTTGTGCTGTAATTTGACAAGACTAGCTGGTGTGCTATTATGTTTTTGTGTATCAGAGAAGCTGTTTCTAAAATGTATACAGTGCGGCTTTTATAGCCTTTTATAATCTTTACTTTTGAACGGTGCGATGTACAACAATGGGATGGAAACCATTTTGAATGATATCACCGATCCTACTTTTTGAAATGAAAGACATTGTGGTTGCTCGATAGAAGGAGCGGAGGGGCACATCTACTTGAAAATTTCAAATAGCAGGGGGGGGGGGGCAAGTGGCACATCGTTGAGAAGATGATTCAATTTTATTTTCAGCCATCTAGTTTTTTTTATATTTCGTCAATACATTTTTCCACAATATGCATTTGGAATGTCAAGATTAACAAATATTTTAATGCATATTGTGGAAAGAGAAATTAACAAAATTCAAATTAAATAAGATGGTTGAAAAGAAAATTGAATGATCTTTTTAACGATATGCCACTTGACCTCTATGCTGTTGGAAACTTTTAAGTTGATGTGCCCCTCAGCGCCATTAATCAAGCAGTTACGATTTCTTGTAATGCAAAGAGTAGCATCAATGATATTATTCAGAATGATTCTGGTCCCGCTGTTCTATGTCAAACCGTTGAAAAGTTAACAGGAAGAGGGGGACTATAAAAGGCCGCACTCGCAATTGCGATTCCATAGAACAACCATAGTTAAAAAAAAAATACCTTTTCAGCGATATGTATTTCTATCTGTATGCCTTTCGAAATTTTCAAGTTGATGTGCCCCCAGCGCCCTCTGTCGAGTAATTGTAATGTATCTTCTCTCAAAAAGTAGGACCGGTAATACCATTCAATATATTTCATGTCTCATTGTTTCACATCAAACAGTTCAAAAGTTTTCGAGGTAAGGGTACCATTCAGATCTGCACTTATGTGCCACTTGACTCCCCATGCCGTTTGAAATTTTTAAGTTTAAGTGCCCCCGCGTCATCTCTCGAGCAATAACAATGTATTTAATTTCAAGAAGTAGTATCGGTGATATCATTCAAAACGGTTTTTATCTTATCATTCTATGTCGGACCGTTCAAAAGTTGACAGGTGGAGGGGACTATAAAGAGCCGCACTGTATACAAACTACCGTTGATATTCTGCAATTTTTTGAAAGATCTCTACACGAGGTTCTGGAGCTTGCCTTATTCATGTATCTAGGGGCTCGTTTGTGCAGAACAAAACACCTTTGGAATAAGTGGTTACTGCAGGCTAATCCATATATAAGGTGACACTCAAGTAGAGCAAAGTTTGCGATTCTGTCCGATGCAAACCCTAATTCAGTGGCATCCAGAGGAGAGTTTTTCACACATAGCTGCTACATGTTCGAGAAAAAGTGGCTTATTGTTGATGAATAAGCTCTGAAACCTGGTTGATAATTTATTTTTTATCTCCTCATTGATCTAGGTTTGGGACATTACAGTGGGAGGTGAGGATATTGATTTTTTTATGTTAAGAGATAGACGGTTTGATTCACACCAGTTTTTAATGAGTCCAATATCATGGGAGGTGTTAGAGTATAGCATTATTGTTTTTTTGCCAAAGTATAGTGGTGTCATCGGCAAATAACGTAATTTTGCGATTGATGTCCAGAAAAGCCATATCATTTACATAAAGTAGGAATAGGATAGATCCTAGAACTGACCCTTGTGGCACTCCATTTTTTATATGTGTGGACCTCGGGACACTGCTTGTTTTTACTACTTGTTGTAGATCAGTAAGGTAGCTCTCAAACCAACAAATAACAATTGATACGGTGTGCTTCAAATTGAAAGAGCTGTTAGATATTGAGGTGTCAGAAACTGATATAAACAATTTTCATCGCCTGGGAAAAAACACAGACTGTCCAATGAAAGTCGAATTGATATCATATATAAAAAAGAGAGATTATAACAAGCTGTAGGAAGCTGAAAGGAACCCATATATCTATCCCCCATGATCAAACCCTTCAGCAACGAGAGGAATACCAAATATTGAAAACCCATCTTGTGATAGAACGCCAAAAAAATCAAAACTGTTTCATACGAGGAAACCAATTGATAGTCAATGAGTTGGAATATTCAATAGAAGACCTAGTGAATAGTGAAACAATCTCTGAATCAAAATCGCTCAGTGCTCCTCGACACCATCTCATCCACTTCTTATGCAGGGTGAATCATCGGAGTTAGGAAACCCCACACGGCATCAAGAAACACCTGTACAAACCCCAAATACGGAAATACTTGTGACGCCAAGCAAGTCCAATTGTCCACACCGACCAATCCCTAGAGAAAACAGAAAACCGCAACTATCAGTAGTACCTAATAAAATCACAAGATCCAGAACAAATTCTAGAAAGTGAAACGAATGATCCCTTTTATTTCTCTGTATAAGTGAGTAAATGTTATATTTGTCAAAATGGATCCGTTTATTAGAGATATAAAATACGTACCTCTTCTCACAACTGAGGTAGATACAATAGAAGAGATAAATAATATTCTTGGCACAGAAACTGAAAAAAACAAACTCAATATTTTTATTTTTGTTTTTTTTCTCTTCTTTCAAAAATGAATGTGTCCTACTCCAAATCATATAATCTGGTTGAATATAATCAATACAATAACCACATTGCACTTGTACTACATCAATAAAACATAAACATTTCATGCACAACCTCACGGATAAAATGGAACTCTTTGTTTATTTGAAACCAATACCTGTATATGAAATGACAATGTAAACAAAAATGTATATTGGAGTAAATAAATATAATTATTATCATTTATTACTATTTTATACATATTCAAAATCATACTCTACGAATAAACGTATTTGCTTCCATAAGAATCAGCGTACCTTTGAAAAGATTTGTTACTTTTATTGACATAAATGCGAAACTGTCAGTTTATTGGGATTAACTTGAAAAAAGGTCTTAAGTTTGTTTGTTTACTTTTGTTGTTGACTAAAGCTTGGTGGACGCAATTTTCATCAAGCAATGAAAATTTTCAACGAGAGGTTTTCGAAAAATGCAACCGGTAGTATTGAACGGTATAGTGACAGAAAATAAATTTCGGAAATCATACATCATAGATATTCTCAGTTATGTCGTTGATGATAATAACTTCGACAACTAAATCAGTTGCAAATGAGTGCAACGTTTCTACTTCTTATGTAAAAATATATTTGATAAAACATAAATTTCGTCCTTATAAACTTATTTTGTACCAGTTATTCGAAGATGATGCGGATATAAGAATCGAATTCTCTGAAATAATGTGTAATAGAATCAGGAACAATGCAAACTGAGTAAAAAACATTTGTTTCAGTGATGAGTGTTCTTTGCATTATGTGGTACTGTTAATAGACAAAATATTCGATGCTGAAGTGATACTAATCCACGTATTATTAGGGAGGAGCACACTTAGTATGCACAAAAAGTGAATGTATTTGTAGGCATTTTTAGGTAACCATATAATTGGTGTCCATATATGGCAATTTAACTGGACAATTATTATATCTAAATATGCTGCGAAACGAAATAATATATTTCATTGATGGAGTATTAGAAGCGGATCCATTGTACTTTGGTATGCCAATAACATTCCAACAGGATGGAGCCATTTTCCATTATTTTGGACAGGTTCGCGAATATTTGAGTGAAACATATACTGATCGGTAGAAGGGGGCAATTGAATAGCCGGCTCGTTTCCCAGATCTAACGCTACTGAGCTTTTTCTTTTGGGGGTATCTAAAGTCAAAAGTGTATGAGATCTTTGACCCGATGTTTCGAAAAATTGTATGAGAAACGAGTGTGCAAATATAACGCCTCAAATAGTGCGATTTTTTTATGGTCAGGAAGATGATAATGAGTACAAAATAATCAGTGAGTAATAAATACTGAGTATTCATATTTTTTATATCCTGATCGATTTTTGTTGTTTTTTGTTAATGAAAATGTCCATCCATAGCAAGATAAACAGCTTGCAATATTTTGTAATGAGTTCCAAACTTGCGTAGGTGAGGTAAAGGTACAAACAATATTTCAAGGTTTCAAATGCCCCATATCCCCAAAGGTCAGCAGAATATCTACGAAGTTGGTACTTTCACTCAGACATTCCAACTTTTCAATTTTGAATTTGAATAAGGTGAACCCAGGTAAAAGTGAACGCATTTTCGAAAAGTGCAACTTTCATCTATCATAGTTTCTGAAGTAATATTTTCAATTATTTGCAATTTCAATTATTTACTATTTTGATAGGATACCAAAACATGGTTCCTTCGAGAGAATTTTGACTGAAAACTGTATGTTTTCAATTATGAATTTTTTAAAACGATCTCTGGTGTTCACCCTTCTCTTAGAATATGGGGTGAGTAAAATTGAGGCAAGTGTGAAAATTTATGTTGAAATCTACATTTTTGTTTTTTGAACGATTTTATCCGACAAAAATTAACAAAATTATGAACTCTTTGAATTTTATTGGCGAACTCAAATTAAATTATATCCCGCGAAATCACATGAAAATACAAAGGTTTCTCTTCTACGTCCTGGTTTGGGGTCGGGGAGAATTTTTACAATATTCTCAACTGTCAGTATCAACGTCATCGATTTGTGGTCAATCGAAGTTGTTTTTGTACAGTCTCAATTTTTTTTATTTCACATCCAATTTCAGTTTTATTTAAATCGAGTCCAACAAAATGTCTGAATCTTTCATTATTGGTGTATTTAACTTGGACCCATTTTCCTGTTTCAACTTAAAATGATGTTTTTTGCTCTTGGTTATCTTCGATATTACTGATATCGGAATTCTCGGGATCTATATCTTCATCCGAATCAATAAGAGGCACTCCTTCATACTCTTCATCTGATGTGTCACTATCGAATTTTTTGTGGGTTTACGTTTGGACTTAATTTTATATTTTAGATTTGTAGAGGTAGTTTTTTTTTCTGCAATTTTTTGTTGTTCCTGCAGGTGAGCCAAAACCTGAGCTGAAGTGATAACTTCTGATCCTGGGGCCACTCTTTCCTTTTTTACTTCTAGAGGTTGTTCTTGACCTGGGCATTTCACTTTTTTGAGTAATAGTTCTTCAAATGACCTTTCCGGTTTTAATGTATTTTATTGATCAATCAGTACATCTTGCTGCGATGTACTAGGCTGAGGAAAATTTGTCAATGCTGTGAGATGTTCGAGACATGATGAATTGGTATTTGGAAGAGTTGTTTCGGTGACACTTTGTTGCCTTTTTGAATCTTTTTGTTGTTTCCACCTTTTCAAATAGTCAACATCGTACTTGTCTTCTGGTATGAAATCACGGTTGAATGGATATATTACAGCTTTTTCGAATCCGTGATATGATAGCTGTTGGATTAAGGCTTTTCCACGTCTGATCAACCATTTCAGAAAAACGTTTCTTTGACATTTCCACTCCAATCTTCCTTCTCTGCCAAGCTACTACCTTTCCTTCCCTTCGAACTCTCATTGGCCTAAAACACACTTGGGTCCAGTGGTTGCAGGATGTGGCTAGTATGAGACGGTAACTTTAGAATTGTAATATTATCTGACATTGCCAGTTCAATTAAGGGAATAGTGATGTGGGTACTATGTTCATCAAATATGACCAAGACTGGTCGTTCTAATCCAAACGAAGGTATACGTGTTCTTTAGGAATAATTCAAAAATACGTCGGATTCCATCCAACCATTTTTGCTAGCTGCAAATGCCATGCCTTCATTGGAACTTTTTTTCATCTGAAACTCAAGCGTCCCATATATTTTTCGCTGATACGGCACTTAACACAGTTGTATTTTATCTACACGGACTTGATACTGTCCTGGAGGATGGTTTACCCTTATCTCCAACGACTTTTGTCTTCGACAGGTCATAAAAAGGAGTTTCAATGAAGATTCCATATTTGTTGGTGTTTGTTAGAGAGCGATAAAACAATAAGAGTTAGATCAAAATATCCGCCTATGATAAATGGATCAATCATTTTTTGCGCGCATATTCAACTGATTGCGGTTCCTCTATGCTACGCATTTTGAAATTTTTGTCATCTTCAAAGGGTGGCTGGAGATTATTTTCCTTCACATAGTCGGCAACGATCAACAAAAGTTCCTTTCTGGTATAATATATAATAACAGTTGTACGACCTTAAGAGTCACTTTTTTGGCCACGAATTCCCTCTAAATGGTAAAATGAAGTGGTTTTTGGAATATAAAATATTTTATATGCTCGATGAATAGTCACTGGTTCCTTTTTTCATTTCATTCATGGCGGGTTTTAGATTTTCTTCAGAGTGAGTAGAACCTCTTTGAGTTTTTCTTGGATACACTCGTACCATTTATCATTTATCAGACTATCCGTTAATGGAACTGTTCAAATAATTACATTGTAATACACTTTGATATGTAATCAAAACACGTCAGCAGTTATATCCCTGTTACCTTGATTATTATTTAAATTGCAATTTTTTTTGGTGGAACTGACAACTCGTACTGTAGCAATTTATACACGTTGAACACGTTGGCCGCGACAAACGCTACTACACCGGTTCGCTTCGCGCCAGTAACGTAGAGTACTTGATGCGCGATTGGTACGACAGATGGCGCATCGACTACCATAATAGCAAATATTTTAAACGATCTGTTCACATTTACATCAGATTCACACTTACCCGGGTTTACCTTGATAATCTCATTTTTGAATGTTTGCTGCGATTGTTCCTTGACGACAAAAACAATTTGTTGAGAAATATCAATTTTAGTCTGAAAATGATGAAGTTAAACAAATTCAGTACGATTGAACAAAATTGGTATGCTTCATTCAACTATTTGAAAAGAATTGAAGTATTTGTGACAATTATCAGATGTCCTGAGTGCAATTCAGAGTATGATTTGAATGTTGTGGAGGAATTGATATATCAATGCCATCGAACTCATGTTATCCGGATGAATCAGAAAGTAGCTTTCTGAAGAAGGTGCAACTTTAAAAAATCACCCCGACATGGAACATTCTTGAGGGGAAAATTGGAATGCGAATGATAGCAAAGGTTGTTGGCTACTTTATCAAACTTTCCCATCCTAGAGACCAATTCACACGGAGAAAACTGAGTATGACTTCTGAACCAGTAGTTGACTGGAGTAGGGTAAAGTGGAAGAATGGCGACCAGCGGGTAATAGCGACCACCATAAAATTATTGCTCAATAAAAATAATCGAAACGATACCTACAGCACCATCTAGTATACAGTGCCCAGAACAAATTTTAATATCCAGAGCGCCAAATTGCATCGTTACATTTCGCAATGAGTGCGTTGTTATTCCCAGGTGGGCATGGTGTAATTCAATCAAGGAAAGAGGTAAATTATAAAAAGTAATATACAGAATTTTTTTAACTGCTACGTATGTGTAAATAAGTTGCATACAATTCCCTTCGAATTCCGTACATAAAAACCAGTAAATATGACTTGGGTGATCTAACCTGAAAGTTGAGATTTGTTGACTCATTCGGGCAATCGCGATCAAATTCGATGGAAAATGACGAGCAGTGGTCTTGATTACCCTTATGGGTTTATTATATTTTCAGATGCCGAAATCTCATAAAAGGAAAACAGACAAAGCAAGATAGATCGAGGGTGACCAGAGGGAGGCCTCATCATTCATTGGAAACGATGGAAAAATCCGGGATGCAGCAAGACGATTTGGAATTCTGTACGGATCTTTGCAGACGAGGATCAAGAAAGGGGGAACTGTAGTTAGTGGTCCAAAAATGGAACGACCCTCAATATTTTCACTCGAGCAGGAAAATGCTATTGCGAATAACCTCCAGTTATTATCTCAAATATTTTATGGTTCAACGCCAAAAGAACTTCGGAAGGTGGTTTTCGGATATGCTGAGTGGAATGCAATAAAACACAGCTTCAACAAGAGAACTCAGCTGGCTGGAAAGGACTGGTTTTATGACTTTCTGAAACGGAATCCCACTATTTCTATTAGGAAACCTGAAGCTACAATTATAAACGGTATAACAGCCTTCAATGGAGTAGAAATTGACGTTTTTTTTCAAATCTTCAAGGGGTCATGGAGAAGTACAAGTTCAAATCCAGGTGTATTTTCAATTGGGCATCTCAAATGTCCAACAACCTGAAACAGTTTCAGCCGAGAAAAGGAAGAGACGGATAGATGCTGCTACCAGTGCTGAAAGAGCAAATACTGTGTTTGTTGCTTTTCTGCATCTGGTTCATACATACCACCAATGTTCATTTATCCCCGCGAGGAAATATCTCAACACCTACAAAGAGATGGAAAACCAGATGCAATATACCACGTTTCAAATAATAGCTGGAGCAATGAGGATCTCTATTTGGTTTGGCTGAAACATTTTGCTCATCATGTGAAACAATGAGAATGAGCAATACAGGTTCCTCGATAACCATGGAAGTCACATTTCACTGAAAATACATTCTTACTGCAAGGAGAATGGAATTATTATGTTGTCCATTCCTCCCCATACCTCCCACCGAATACAACCACTAGATGTTCAGTTCTACCGGCCACTGAAAAAGGAATATCGTCATAAATGTGATTTATATATGAAATAGATTCACTTCACATGAATCACTCATTATGATTTAGCTTCGACCTTCAACAGAACTTATTCCTCAGTAGCAGTGATTAACAAGGCCGTTAATGGATCCAGTGCTACAGGAATATATCCAATTAATCCAGGAATGATCACTGATGAAGATTTTCTCCCTGCAGGCACTGTATTGGGGACTCTGTATGTGAATAAGGATATGCTTTAAAAAACAACTGGTTGCTATTAACCGCCCTATGATCGTCATTACCCCAGCACTTGGGCAATCACAACCAAATACAATGATTTGAATCATATTGTTCTATATCAAAAGCGATTATTATAACCGCTCTACTTTGGGAAATAATTGAGGTATATTGTATCGTCTTCATCATACATGTTAGAATTTTTTTTATTTTTACTACCCCAGACAATTTTCCTAAGGTGGTCGTCATTTCCCCACCTCACCCTAACTACTGTGGGTAGGTGAATCTTTTGAGGAATGTAAACATATTGTAATGAATTGATTTGTAGTAGGTCTGTATCAAGTGCTCAAGAAACATTACCAAACTTGGCGGAAAAGGAATGATTGTCGAAATCGATGAGGCCAAGTTTGGCAAGAGAAAGTGCAACTGAGGTAGGATTGTCGAAGAACGGTGGTTATTTGGAGGAATTTGAAGAAGATATATTTCCTTTTGGTACTTGTGGATGATAGAACCGCTGAAACCTTATTGGATTAATACAAAAATTGATACTTCCAGGCACCACTATAATGAGCGACTGTTGGAGTGCGAACAACAGATTGGGTAGACAATAATTCGAACATGTAATAGTCAATCATACATATAACTTCGATGACCCTGAGACTGGCAAGCATATTATTATTCAATAAATGAATCTCACTTATTCTATCTCGGATTGGAGGTGCGAATACCCTATCTGTTGAAAATATCTGGAGAGAAGTGGGAGCTAACATACCAAAATACGGCATATAAAAGAATCATTCTGAGGGATTCTTAGCGGAATACCTATACAAGAAGAATATTCGTCGTGGCAAGAGGGTAGAGGCATTCTTCAATATCACCAAGGACATACCAATATCACCAAGGACATGTAGCGCGATGAATGAACACTTCGAGTTGTATTCAGGACATCCAGCATTTGGTAAAAATACTCCTGTTATGAAAAAGTTTATGGATCAATTCATGCCAATTTTGTATAATAGCACTATATCAAAATGGGTAACTCTGATATTTATATACATATATATATATATATATATATATATATATATATATATATATTTACTTTGATTCTTTGTATATATTATTTGGGAAAAATGCAGTTGAGGAAGAATCCCCATAATAAATGAATCCTTATCTTTTAAATAAACAATCCTCCATAACCCCCAAAAAAACCGACGGTCGGCAGTTATAAAAAAAATCGTGTTCTGAAAATTTAATAATTTCTTCAAACTATGTGAACGCAAAGATTTTTCTAAATTTCATGCTTCAAGAGAAAACAACAATTTTTTTGGTGATACGGAAAATTTCCATTTTTCCATTACTAATTTACTGAAATGTCTACATCTAGCGACTGACTGTCACTATTGGGCCCAAATAATAATCAGTAAAAAAAATTGATTGGCTGGCTATCTCTTTGGATAACAATGTTAGACAAATCAGGCTGGGTTATGTTCCCTCCTTTCAGGTAAGGTATGAACTGGATTTATAGAGCGGGTACTCCATAAAATAAAAAATAACCTCTATATTTTTAATTTTTTTACAAATTTATTTGAGAGAAATTGATGGTCAAAAGCAGGGCCGCTTGTTTTTATAGTATACCTTTTTCATCTGCAATAATATTGACATATGTAGAAAAAGGCTACATGCCATCTGAAAAAAAAACCTAAAGAAGTAAATTTTCCAGAAGATTGGAGATCAAAAAAACCCATTTTTAATTTGACCTGGGATGATGTCCGAATTAAGGGTGTCAACATCGTCAAAATAAAGATCACTTTGTCCTCGATGGTCATCAAATGGAGTCATATGATTCGTCACGAACTGAGAAGTTACTTTTTCTCTTCAATCTTGATTTTTTGTTAACATTACCTTAAACATTAGGTAGGTTTCATTGTCTGCGTCCACAATAAATTTGTTTACCTGCTGAAGAGTCTTGATTCCTTTGCTTTACAACCAACGTCCTTTTTCTAAACGTGGCTATGTTTATATTATTCTTCACCAAAATGACACTTTTCAGCATATGCTCCACAGGGTGGCAAATTTAGGAATTTCTGATTTTTGTGCCAAATAAGCCAAAATTGCGGAATCTCTAATAGTTTTGCATTTCTTTGTATGAACCCATTTCGTGAACAAATTAAAATCGTTTTCTCACCTGAACATTCATTTCTCAGGTGATAGTTGGTTGTTGTTACCCGTCAATTCAACTTCCAGAGCAACTGTTGCAAAAATCATTTGTATCTATGACCTATCAGGTGATCCTGACCCCAATATCCCATGCATAGATTCCAGATACTCTGAAATGTTGATTATACATATTTCCCAAATCACCCCTTTGTTGTCAGCACCTCTATATAGAACTAATTCTGATTATTTATCGACGAACGAATATTCCATCAGATAGTCGGAGTCCTGGATTCGATTTACTGGTATGAATGCGTTTCAGCCCAGATTTGGAATCTGAGTTGACTACAAAAGAAAATTCTATTTGTCTTTTGGAATTTCCAATTATTATACCGTACAGATGATTACAATCATGCATCTGGGGTTCATCACTATTGTTCTTTATTCGAGGAATACAATAAAAATCCACCATAAAACGATATTTTGTATTGGTAGGCAGAAATTGAACTAGAAACTATTTTTGGACTTATTGAAGATCATCAAAAAATGATTACTTTTTCCCGAGACATCTGTGATAAGCAAATACATTCTGGTTGGAAGTTATTGTTTGTTGAGAATTATTGTTTATTGATATGAATTTCTGGATTGATCTTTTTCCACAATCTGGAAATGAAAAAGAAATGTATATCAAGAGAATCTATGAATATCTGGAAGGTCAAATTGATAAATTCGTTCTGATAACTTACCTCGTCTACCAAATGACTATCAAACTTACGTATTGGGGCTAATGATTCATTTGTCCTTATATACCTGAACATATTCTCTCGTTATACATCCATCTCATTCTCAGGTTGTGGAAGACAAACATATTCGGAAAACTATGTCAACAAACCATACACATTGACCAAAATGGTATTCAAATACTCAAACATTTCGGTATTCTGCTATTCAACTACAAAATTCATAACATTGTTTTCAGTATAAGCATCGTCGCTACATACTCTGAAGCTTGGGATCCGATGTTTCATTACCTAATTGAATGAGTTTATCCTGTGTGTGAGAATTCTACCGTAAGAGTGGACTGGCCACTGGAATCGTTCTAGTGGTATAAGAGAGTTGTCATTTTTCAATTCCACCCGTTTAAGTAAAAGATACTAAAGGATAAACGGAAAAGGTATTCATTTCCACATGACCCCTATCAAGCCACAGAAGTACCAGATGATTTATGCAGAATATGTATACTCATGGAAGTCGCATTCAAACTTTTCCCTGAGTATTTCATAATAATTATTTTCTGTTAGAAAGTGGGAATAAAAAAGAATTAAATCAACATAATAATTTTAATTATTATCTTCTTCTGGTGCTTTGATCGAATCGAATGGCAGTCCCGTTTACTCAATAAATATACCAGTAAGTTAGTGACCACTGAGTTATATGATGATACCTGGAACCGACATAATGAGCCACAAATAACATCTTTCTGCATGTGTTTGGCATTATATCTTCCACATTGCAACATGCTGATACGATTCTGATATCCGCGAAGGTAGCGGGTCTTCATACACCATGGGGCCCCTTCATTCCATACACACAGAATGAACTCGATAGACCCTGCAGGTATTTAATTCATATTCCTGTTTTTTTTGGGCGTATTTGTTTCGGTGTTAGGGGATAACAACATCAAGCCTGTATTTGCATGGGACTGTTACATGGGAATTCCAACATAATCTGCCGATAGCAAATGCATAATGGCCCATGATCCCCTGGGGACAGACTTTGATTACAGTATTGGATATATGCACGCTTATCAGGCGACACTGATGAGCTATTGGTGTTGAGAAGCCATGATGAATTCCTCAGTCATCGAGTTCAACCTACTTGATCTGAGAAGAGCAGAATCCGAATTTGACTAATGTCTGCTCCCATACGTATGGAAGAGTTTTGTATTTTGGGTAGCTCTTAGATGAGTATTCTGAAAAGCAGATTTCAACTTGGTGTCACAGTTTTGATTCTCCGGTTGATTGAAAAAAAATGCTTCTATTTCTCCTCACCCATCAAGATTCCTGATGACTTGACAGGCCTCATCTAGAATCATTCTGTTATGGATTTACTCATTCTACTACTCTCAAAAGTTGATTTCACTACTTCAAATTGGATTGAATTGGGATAGCAAGTAATTCATAGCAGACATTTTTGTTTTTTCTAATGATCATATCTGCCAGAATTCTAGATATATCGAATGAATTATGTCCTTGTTTTGAAATGTTTTTAATTTGACAAATCTGTATTTTTCAGGATAAACAATGTGCGACCCTTGACAAAATAATCGGGAATTTGCCTCTTCCCATCCATGATTTGAAGAATTCAGCCAGAGGTTATCAATGTGCGCAGTGTATGATGCTATTGGAGTTTCTTGCAGAAAACTACAAACTACATTCTGTTCGATGATCAACAGTACATCCCGATTAAGTGTGTGATGACCAACAATTTGCAGCACTGCAGGTATAAACGGTCTGTTCATCTCCCTATTTTATATCACACACAGGATATGGAAGCATATTCTCTAGCTCACTTGATCTCGTTGTCCACTTCGTGTTTTTGACTCGAAGAAAGAGATATATTTCATATATCTGCTCGAACGAACAATCGAAAACACGACGACGTCTGGTTTTCAACAACCCAGGTCTTCTCTGCTTCAGGAATGTCCGCATACTTTTGAGCCAGTTGGCTTCAGGGCTTCAGGGACTTTGTATCATGAAGCACCCTGCCGGTTTCGATCCCATCTTCTTTTGAATAATCAATACCCTTTTATTTTCCTAAATGTTCCACCACGTGTCGAAGAGGAGCTCTGACATGAGATTCCATCATATCATCATATTATTATCAACATCATGTTATCATCATCATTATTCATTAGAACTACAAGAAAATACTTACTCACAGGGGAAATCTTCAAATACCTGATTCCTCACTGCTATCTTAATTATAGGAGAATAAACAAAATCACAGAATTTTCGCCCAGATTTTTTTCCATTGAAGAACTAAAAAATTTGCATGGTTGCTTCCATTTCTCAATATGAACCTGAAGTAAAGTGGAACTGGTGAAAATCAGTTTGGTATGAGAGCAGTCATTGTAAAAAAAGTTGAACATTTGCTGATTACAGAACTGTGAATTAATTAATTTTGAGAATGCAGACAGAGTTTGAAGAAAACCAAGATCTTTATAGATCTATGATGGTCATCAATCGGAATATATTTTGTTTCGGGAATGAGGGTCAATGCTTAAATATAATTGGCCATGATATCAGCTGCATAACACCCGATATTTATCCGATGCATCTGATAGTTAATACAACTTTCTTCATGTGTATAAGGTGGTCTGAGACAGTATAAGAATAATTGAAGAGGGGTTAATCTCAAAGGTCTCATCGGTTCATATTAAAAAAGGAATCCAACTGAGGAATGAAATTCATTGAAGACATAGGTTATATTGTGAACGTTCAGTATTTTTATCAGTTTCATTATATGCAATTGTGCCATAAAACTTCATTTCAGTGTTGATGAAAGGAATTCAATTGCATCTCAATAGTCTGGAACTGATAAAGGTTTTTGGACATCTCTTATATCATTTTCACTTATATTGGTTGTCGAAACACTGCGAAGTAACTTAATGAATCGATATCAGTTCATAAAATGATTTCTTGCAATTCAGAAGATTTTTTTTCGAATACACCTGAAGTTTTCAATGGAAAGTTATTTTCCAGAATGAATACTAATTTAAATTCAGGCATACAACTACGGAACAAACTTTTTCAATAGTACACTTTTTCAATCAAAAATTCGATGAAAAGAATGTATTGGAATGGAAATTATTCAATATGTTTCGAAATCAATTATTATGACTCCTTGATTTTGTTCCTCTGGTACGAACTCTAGATGTGAAATGATGAATCGAACGTGGCCAATTTACTTTGACAGCCAATGTTTGATCAATCTTAATATATATTGGTTTCGCTGGAAGACTTTTTGTTTTTTCTCATGAGTATTATTCTGATTCGGATTGTAGGCCAGGCAAATGAGTTCTTCATTAAATTTTTCCGAAAGGGAAACCATATATCCAGTATCATTCTTTCATATTCTATTGGCTGATAAGAATAATTCGAAGGGTAAATGCAAGGATAATTTGAAATGAATATTCAAAACTTTTTAACAAAAAATTAAGCCGACGAAAAAAGAAATTGAAAAGCAAAAAATAAGATAAACCTTTATAGTCTCAATAACTAAGTTCCTGAACTAATGTAAGTAATTATTTTTGAGCCGGCGCGTGATATGATGACAGAGAGGTGCGTGGTGGCGTCGCGTCCCGAACGGGTACAATCGTGAGGGCACACGTCGTTGCGAGGGGTCATGCGGAGATCGCATTTTTGGAATGTAATTGATTATCACTGGAGAATTCACGTTCATTTATTTTATGTGATTCTAAGATATTCGTTGATTGTTGTTTGGCGCTGACTCAGAACTAGTTACTTACATTAGTTTCGGAGATTAGTTATTGAGACTAAAACTGTTCATTTTATTTTTGCTTTCCATTTTCTTCTTTCGTCGGGTTGATTTTTTGTTGAAAAGTTTATATATTGAAATTTTTTGTGGCTAAAATCCACTAATTGCTACCTACTCAATTTGAATTAGTTTCAAAATACTTACCCACCTTATCTCAACTATCAACTGTTATAAATTGAAACTATCTGGTACCCGCGACTTCGTCCGCGTCGAACTTTGTATTTTTTGTGACGACTAGTACAAATTAACTCACTACTTTGGGGACCGAATTACAAAAAATACTGAAACACATATTTCTTTATTTGCAACAGAGACCTAAAATACCAATTTCTATGTACCTCACTTCAAAACGGAACTCTCACAAAAAAATTCACCCCCTCTTCCACGTAGGGATTGCATTTTGAAAACACCGGAGCATGTATTTCTTTATCCCTTTCAAAGACCCCAAATACCAATTTTTATGATCCTAACTTGAAAACTGACCCCCAAACAAAATTTTACCCTCTATTCCACCCCTTTAGGGGTTGACTTTCTGAAAACACTGCAATACATATTTCTTCTATTTGTGACAAAGACTTTTGATCCCAATTTAACCCCCATTTCTCCTCTTTAGGGGTTGAATTTCCAAAAATACCGAAACACATTTATCCTTAATTGTGAAGATGAGCCCAAATACTAATTTCCATGACTCTTATTTGAAAACCAACTCTACTTTCACTTTCACACCCCTCCTCACCCACCTTTTCACCCCTTGAGGGGTGAAATATCGAAAGAATATACTGTCAAAATTGTATCTCTCAGGTCCAGCGGTTTGATCTGGGCGTTGATCGTATATAAGTCAATCAGTGAGTCAGCATGTCTGGACATGTAACTAATTATATATGTACATATTACCCCAAACACGAGGTAGCTGCTGTAAACTGTTGAGGAGATCCTTCGACTGTCTTCCGTCTCCATCATAAAATTATCTCCGGGTCTCCATATTGTGTTGTAGTGTCATCAGAACTACATATGAGTGCCAAGTTTCAGCAGAATCGGTTCACAGGTGTGAAATCAATAAATCATCCCCTATTTTTCTGATTCAGATCGGACCAACTTTCAAGCATTCTCTATACAGTTGAGAAAGAATAATCTAAATCGGACAACCCATTACAAAGTTATGCGTGGTAGAGTCGGTGGCTGAACCAACAACAACCCCCTTTACCCTACACTTTTTGTTTCAAATCCAAATCGGACTACTCTGTAGGAAAATATACGCCTTGACTAGAGAACCTTCTTCTCATTTCATCGGTTCAAAATAAGTCCAATGAACATTTTGGCACATTGTCAGCAAGTTTTGAAATTGTGAGTTTCTAGAATATGTCAAAGGAAGCGAAACAAAGATAGTGTATGAATTCTCATACTGGATATAAACAAATTCAAAAACATTAGAAATGGGATGAAGAACTGGGCAATGAAGGAAGTTACGGGGATTGACTTCGAATCCTTCATCACGTTATATTTTTAATTTTTTTACGTTCAAACTGAGTTCACACTCATAAAATATTTTATGCCGAGTTTTTTTCAATACAATTCAAAGTATACTTTATTGTCATAAGTGAATAACCCTTGTTGACAAAGCTTGTTAACCTAAAATTGATAAGAATATACAGGAGAACAATACAAACTATCTACATATTGAATAATTCAACTATAATAATAACATTACTATATAGGAGTATAATACATTACGAACATCTAAAAACATTTAAGAACATTTCCAGTTACATATTAAAATCTTGGATTACCCTTTTGGTGACAAATTAAAATCTATGTACAAAATATTCATCCAAGTTATAAAATGGGGTTTCTGTTAATAATGTCTTAACATTAAGTCTGAAATTTTTGCTGCTTGTATATATTTCAGTTTCGTTCGGCAGGTGGTTATATATCTTGATTCCGGTATATATAATTGAGTCCTTGATCATAGTAGTGCGGAGTCTCATCAACTTCTTCTGACCAGTCTGCCTTGTGTTGTATTGAGACGATACAAGTAGCAATGTATGTCTATTTTTATGAATTAAACAAGCCGTTTCCAGAATGTACAAACAAATTACAGTAAGGATGCCGAATTTCTTGAATAATTCCTCACAAGGGTCTTTTGGCTTTGCTTTACATATGTATCTCACGGCTCTTTTTTGCAAAACAAAACCCCTCTGGAATGAAAGGTTACTGCATGTCCCCCAAAAGACTATTCCGTATCGTAAGTGCGATTCAATTAGGTCACAGTATGCTGCTCTGGCAGAAACAGCCTAATTCAATAGCAATGTTTCTGACAGCAAAGCTTCCAGATGCTAATTTTTTGCACATATTCATTACATGATCACTAAACATCAGTTTGTTATCAATGTGTAAGCCTAAAAACCTTGTTGTTGTTTATTTACAATCACTTCATAATATGTTTGTTTTCTCAATATTGAGGAAGAGAAGGTTTGATTCACACCAATTTTTAATAACTTGGAAGTCCTCTGTAAGGTTCATGTGTAACCCGTTATAATTCTCTTCTTGCCATAGTATGGTGGCGTCATCAGCAAATAATGTGATTGTACTTTTCACATTAAGAGAAGCCAAATCATTTACGTAAGGCAGGGATAGTAAAGGTCCCAGTACTGACCCTTGTGGCACTCCATACTTGCGGTGTTTGACATAAAATCAGATTTGACTGCTTGTTCACGATCGGTGAGATATGACTAAAACCATTGAAGCGTGTTGTTTGTGAGGCCGTAGTGGTGTAGCTTCTGCAGAAGTATTTTGTGATTGACGCAGTCAAATGCTTTGGAGAAATCACAAAACACCACTGCAGCAACTGCCCCCCCCCCTATTTAGGCTTAAGTACACTTTGTCCATGAAGGAGAAAAGACCATCATTTGTACTCTTTTTTTTGAAACCCAAATTGCTGTTTGGCTAATATATTATTCTCTTCTAAGTATTCAACCATTCGAATTTTTACCAGTTTCTTCAATAATTTTTGCTAATGTGGGTATTAGTGCAATAGGACGATGATCATTTGGGTCAGTAGAGTCTCCTCCTCCTTTGTAAATCGGAATAATTAATGAATTTTCAAGAAACGTTGGGAAATTCCCAGTTCTAAACGATTCATTTATTAGTTGCACAAGTATTGTTATTGCTGAGTCAGGGAGATTTTGGAGGACCTTTGCTGTTATTTCATCAATTCCGGATGTATTTTTCTTTTTTATGTTATTTATAACAGATTTCAATTCGTGGGTGTTTGTGTATGTTAGCTGGAATTCATGCTTTATTTCAATAGGGCGCATATATTATGCGTTCAGCTAAGTTGCAATAGTGTGAGTTGAGGGTGTCGGGATTCATTAGGGTTGATGTGTGCACATTCGCTTCTCCTCTAAGATCATTTATGATTCTCCAGGTTTCTTTTATAGGATTATTGGAATTTTCTATTCTGGATCTGTAATATAGTTCTTTCGCTTTCTTCAAGACTTTACGGTAGATAGTCCTATATTTCAAATAGTAGTCGATGAATAATTTTTCTTTAGTGGATTTCTTTATAGTATGCAATGATCGTAGGTTGGACGCAGATAATTTGATACCCAATGTAATCCATGGTGTTTTTATTTTATGTTTTATTTTTTGAATAGGGAAAGCACAGTTGAAGTTTTCGAGCAGTCGATTATGGAATGCTTCAAATTGACATTCTGTAGTAAGTGTAGTAACTATTTCAGTTGTTTTGCGAGCAGTAGAATTTTTCGAAGTTTTTTTTACTATATAGCCTTCCATAATGAAAAGTTTTATTTTTATTTTTTTGTTCAATATTTATATACGGCCTCATGATCAGATATTCCAGAGGGAAACTACTTTGGTTATCATATTATTGAGATTGCTACAAACATGATCAATTAATGATTCCTTGTCGTGCGATATACGTATTGGTTCAGTCACGTGCACTTTTAGCTGAGAGGATTCTAGAATACTCATCAGTGATTGTGTATTATTATTGTACGTATCACTGTAATCTATATTGAGATCACCCGCTACTATGATTAAGAACTGTAAAGGCAAGTCTGACAATAAAATTTCCAGTTTTTCGAAAAATACAATAATATTTGATGAGAGCGATCTATATACACATATAATATAAATATTCAGCTCCTTACAATGAACTAGAGAGAATTCGAATTCCTTTCCATCCAATAAAGTATTATATCTATCGATTTCAGAAAATTTATGTTTTTTCAAAAACGAGTCTTTAATATACCACCATGCTCACTTTTTCTGGAGTACTTAGCTATAGGTAAATAGCCGGGTAGATGTAAATAACCAATGCTCAGTAAGTATTACTATATTAGGGAATGAGTTGTGTTCTAATAAAATATATAATTCATCAGTTTTGTTTCTGAGTGACTGAATGTTGAGTAGTATAATGTCAATTTTAAATAAGGATTGTCCCTGTATAAAAAATCATTACCATTTTCACACTTAGGTACATTACTACTAACTATTTCGTTAAATATATCAGGGATTGTTGATTTGCTGCTGTTTAGGCTTATAGACGTTAATTCAAATGAGTTACTCACAGAAGAAGATTCATCGCTAAATGCTATTCTATTGATTGTTTTTAAGACGGTTGATTGGCGCCTCTCATAGTAACCTATTGAGTGTTTGATCTCACGCAGTATTTCTAATTTACTTCCAAATGTGTTTTGATCAGCATATAAGCTCAGAGAACAGTTAGCGTTGGTTTTTCTGAAAGAAGTCATACGATTGTAAATAATGTTATTGATCTTTCTGTCCTGAAGACAATTACATTGGGAAATGATCAACACGTTTGTAGTCTTACTGAGGCCTAGGGTATCTTTCAAAAAGTGGTGTGGATTCTTGTTATTACTCACGTTATTAGTATTGAATATAACGATCAGCATATCATTTTGTCTATATTCCACTGATGTTAAGAATAAGTTGTCTGTGAGCTCCGAAAGTTCACATTCGGGGGAAACTAATTCACAAACACTATATTTGTTTATTAATGACTTGTTCAAAACTTTAACAAAGCCTATCGCATTTTCAACATATTTTCCATTTCGGTCTCCTTACATATTCTGGAAACCCAGTTTTCTTTCAGATTGTTTATAATCACATTTATCAATCATCTCCTCTTTGAGTTCAACATGCTGAAGATTATTTTTTTATCAATCACTTAACGTCGGCCTATTTCTGCAACTGGGTTGAACACCGACGCCGGTAAGCACACTTTCCGCAACCGGAATTTCAGCTGTATCCACCGGTGTTTCCAACCAGAGGTAGGGCTCAACATCTATGAAATCGAGACCGCCAACTTAACGTCCCTACGAAGGACGGCATATCACTCGATATATCTCGTGCTCAATGATTTATTGCCTGCAGCTGCGAATATGCTACTATAATGCAGTAGTACGGGGCTTAATAATGCGAATTTTCTTTGGCAGGCAGTGGTATCCAATTACTAGTCACATCCAGCGTTGCTTGACTTCAGATATCGATAGACTTTTCGTCAACCTGACAAGCCTGCCCAGCTGAGGAGTATAATTGCAATGAATTTTTTTCACAAGGCCCAACAATAATTACATACAATTTCCTTCATGAGCGATATCCTGCCCATTAACCTAATTCGTGTAAGATCCTCAGCTCATCGCCTCAGAAAGTTATATCCAAAGAACATACCAACGGTATCAGTCCGATCAAAAACCCAAACGATGGTTATGCAGAAAACCAGAAGGAAAGCATAAGTGTACTCATTTAGATACACTTTCCTGAGTTCAAGGTTGTTGAAGACGAACTGCAAAATGCTCCGTTGGAAGAGGTTGTCGCTAACACCAACAGATCCAGCAGGAGCCTAGCAGAAAAAATCTTCCCACCCAAAAGATCAAATGGGCCATTAATCGCTTCAAACCTTGGCCGGAAAGGACGGAATATTCCCCGACCTAGTACAAAATGGCTTCGAGATAATAGAGCCTTACCTCGAAGGCTGTTCAAAGCCAGTTTCCTTTTTGGTCACATACCGAAAATCTGAAGGGAGGCTGAGGTTGTGTCCATTCCGAAGACTGATAGGCGTCCAGCAGACATACTGAAGTCTTATCGCCAGTCCTGTCTTCTGAAAACAATGGAGAAGCTCATAGACTGTTATATAAGGAGTGATATCCTCTTGGACATACCGCTTCATAAAACACAGTTCGCCTATCAAGCCTGGTTGAAAGAATCGCTCTACAACGCCTGGTTACAAGCATTGAAAAGACATATTCGGCCAAAGAAATGGTTCTATGTGCATTCATAGATATTGAGGGTACTTTCGATAACATCTCACAAGAATTCATCATCAGATCACTAGACAAAAAAATATAAAAAATTATCGCAAAGCCCCCACTTCTATATTCTACATTGAATCCAGGAACTAGTTCTGATTCCCCACCTCACTGATGAGATGGATATATGCAATGCTGGGAAGCAGGACCATTGTAGCTCTTTTCGAAGAGAACATGGTCAGAAAGACAGCGGGAAAAGGTTGTCGCCGAGAGGGGTTTTTATTGCTCCTGCTCTGGTTACTGACCATTGATAATCTGATAGTTGAACTACATGAATCGGGAATTACAACTCAAGGTTACGCCAATCACCTGGTCCTCACTATTAGGGTTGAACATGACGGGATAATATCCAATCATCGAATGCAGACAGCCCTCAACCTAATTATAAGCTGATACGCAGAAAAGGGACTGAATGTAGATACTAGCAAAACAGTGCTAGTTCCATTCACAAGGAGGCGAAAGTACAAACTGAAAACTCCGACCATGAATAGAATTCAGTTAATTTATTCCAAGGAAGTAAAATATTTGGGCGTTATACTCAACCAAAGACTAAGATGGAACAGTCACACCAATCTCATTCCTTCCAAGGCTTCAGCCGCAAAGATATGAAGGTCATGCCAAACAATCATCAAATTCATGGTCACCTATGCATCATTAGTACTCGGCACATATCAAGCTTCAGAAAGTGCAGCGGTTAGCCTGTCTGGGAATCACAGGGGAAATGTTCATATGCCCCACTGCAGCATCGGAGATAATTCTGAACCATCCTCCACTGCCCTTGTGTGTGATGAAGAAAGCTGAAGTGAATGCGTTCAGAGTGCACCAGACATCATATTCGAAAGACGGAGATCTGACTGGACACCTGAAGATCCTGGAAAATATTTCGCAGGTACAATAAACCATCAGATTTCATGCCAGCTAGACACGACTTCAAAGTGCATTTTGAAGTGGTTATACATGGCCATCAAATATGCCCAACGAATGGACCTCAACTAAAAAGGATGTATCAGTTTGTTATACTGATGGATCCAAGATGGACGAAAGAGCTGGAGTAGAAGTAACGAGTCCTAGTTCCAGGCTCATGGAACCCCTAGCCCCAATGATCACCCAAGCAGAAATTCATGCTATAGAAATGTGCGCCCAAGAATGCCTTGAGAGAAGCTCCAGGGGAGCAAAGATCTATATCATAGCAGACAGCCAAGCAGCACTCAAAGCTCTCAAGTCACATACTTGCAAGTCTAAACTAACTTGTGACTGCAAATTCTCCCTAATTTAAATGTTCATGAACAATGATGTGGTTCCTAGGTGAAAAAAGGAAACAAGGCAACAAGGAAACAGAAATCCTTGCGAAGGAAGTGGCAAATACTCAATTTACAAAGAAAAGTTTCGGCTCTGGGAAGCTGACCAAATTAAAACTCACTGGAATGAAGTGCGAGAAGGCTTCTGAGCCCATTGCCAAAAGAAGCTTCTCAAGTTGGACAGGGAAGACTTGAAACAGGTAACGGGACACCAGACATTGTCCTCTGAGATACAACCTCAAAAAAATACATAGATCAAACAGTGAATCGTGCCGTTACTAGAAGAACTTTGCTGAAACTGCAGAACACCTGCTTTGCGACTACCAAGGGATGTTCTGCAAAAGGCCTAACTTCCTCGTAGGGGTTTCATTGACGCCCTCAGACATCAGGAACTCAGCTTTCAAGAAACTGATACACTTTGCAAGGAGTTTCGAATAGACAAAAATGTACAAAAGCCCTCATAGGTCGAGGTACGGCTAGGCTAAAGAGCCATATCGATCCCCCTACAATCTATATCTACAAGATCCTCATATATTTGATAGGAATAAGCTGTTCCACCAAAAGACCAGAGTTTGGTTTATTGACTGATGAAACTGTGCTATCCCTTTGTACTTTGAGATATTGAGATACTTTTATCGAGACATTTATTGTTCGGACAGCAGAAAAATATTTTTTAATGGTACCACACTTTTCTGCTGCTGTTTGATAATATATTGGCAATGTGAAAACTGGCGGACGGATTGAACGGATGATCCATTGAGTTACCATCACGTTTATCTGATTTGTCGTCAATTTTTTTTATAGGGATATCTGAAGTGTAGTTCACAAGATGACATCGGCATCTTGAGATTTTCAGCAGGTAGTAGGTGGTGACGTGAAAAATAATTCCTACAGAAACATTCCGGGAGGCAAGCGATTAATTTCATTACCAGCCAATATTCTTTATGCAGATTCTGAATATTCACTTGGAATGAGTTTTTTTATGTAATACACTTCCATGTAACCCAGTTATATTTTCATCAGTCATTGATATTATAAACATTATGATGTACGTAGAAATCTTGAAAATATATTCTGTTTAGAAACTTTGACTTGATTGGCGTCTTGATCCATTGATTGAAAGGTGGACTACCCCGACTTTCATGAACTTCCATACATTTCAATTGGTATCATTCCAATGTGGTTTCATCGAATCTTGATATATCGCTTCGTTTCAGAGATAATGTGGTCCCACTGTAATATATACAGTGCTTCTCAGAAGTCCCCCCCTCCTCTTATTTTTGGAACGATAATACATAAACAAGTGAAATTTGGAAACTGAATATTAAAGGTTGTAAACTTCCCTACTGGTGATGATAGTTGACAAAATCGTCAAAGATGACGTCACAAGGCCATTGTGACCAATAATTTTGAATGGAACCCTACGGCAAGCGACACCTCTTTTAAAAGGTATCGAAAAAACCTATTCAATGATACTAATTTTGTTTGTGTTTATGGCAGTTTTTGCAACTCGCTTTTGAAAGACGCAAAGCTGTGATGAATTAAATCAGTTGATACTAAAATTCCAAATTCAAGTTCCGCCTCTGGATAGTTGTCAAATAAGCTGACGTTTTTGTTAGTCTCCCTAATTCGACGTTTCTGTGATTGTCCAAGTTTCTGTACATTTAATAATATGTGTATTGTTGATCGAACGCTTAACTGTTTTAGCAGCTTTTGGTACTTTTAATATTTTTGTACATTTCAATAATTTGTTAAACTGTTGTGAGCCGAACGTTTAAGTGCTTCAAGAAGTGAAATGGAGCCCGTACCATTTCGCTAGGTGATAAAGTAGCAACGATCCTAATTCTTGGTGAAACTGGACAAAATATTCATGCAGCAGAACGCATTTTTAATGAGAGGTTTCCCGATTGCCCCGTTTCGAGGACTTATTTGGGAGCTTCTTCGTGAGTTTGAAACAACGAATAGTATTAATGATGCGAAACGATCTGGCAGACCACAAATTTCTGATAAGAAAAAAATTTATATACTGGCAGAAGTGATAGTTAATCCTACTTCTTCAACAACTCACGTTGCATCTACCTGTGAAGTCAGTCGAAGTACAGTACACAGGGTGTTCAAAAAAAAAACAAATTTCATCCATACAAATTGAAAATGATTCATCAACTCTCAGTCGACGACCCAGACCAAAGACTAGAATTTTGTGAAAACATGGAAACTAAAATCAACCAACAGCCAGACTATGTCAAAACAATTCGTTTTATTGACGAAAGTACTTTCTATCTAAATGGAAATGTAAATACACAGAATGTGAGATATTGGAGTGACGCAAATCCTGACCTGTTTCGTGAAACACATACCCAATTTCCCCAGAAGGTGAGTGTTTGGGCAGGTATCCTGGGAAACCACATCGTTGGGCTTCTTTTTTTAAATACTAATTTAACTGGTGAGGTTTATCTGGAGCTGTTGCAAAACGCAATAGAACCGTTAATCCTTGAAATTTTGGAAGATAATCCAGATGAATTCGGCAATTTGGAAATAACATTTCAACAGGATGGTGCTCCTCCACACTATTACGGTGCAGTAAGACGGTATTCGGATGAGGAGTATCGTGGTAGATGGATTGGACGACGAGGTTCAACGGAATGGCCAACTCGATCACCGGACCTCACACCTTTGGATTTTTTTCTGTGGGGGGTACCTTAAATCGAAGGTTTACGCCACTGAACCTGACAATATTGACGTTTGAAAACAACGTAATGTTGCAGAATGTGAGGCTGTTTCCGCAGACACATTTGCAAAAGTACGAGAAGAGTTTAAAAATAGGATATTCCACTGTCAGGAAGTGAATGGAGGTCACTTCGAGCAATTTCTTTAAGTAAATATTGATTCTTAAATCTGTAATTAATATCATACTGAATGGAATTAAAATTTTAATGTTTACTAATGAGCCATTAAAACTGCCATAAATACAAACAAAACCAGTATCATTGAATAAGTTTTTTTCGATACCTTTTAAAAGAGGTGTCGCTTGCCGTGGGGTTCCATCTGAAATTATTGGTCACAATGGCCTTGTAACGTCATCTTTGACGATTTCGTCATCTACCATCCCTAGTAGGGAAGATTACAACCTTGAATATTCAGTTTCCAAATTTCACTTGTTTATGTATGATCGTTCCAAAAATAAGAGGAGGGGAGGGGACTTTTGAGAAGCACCGTATAGTGCATAAGAGGTACATTATTCTACTTCTGAATACTGACCAGTTTCTTGCTCAGCAATGGGGGAATTCATCATGAATACTAATTTTCCGAAACAACTGATGAATTTTGTTTTCTCAACAGATAAGTGACTCTAGGTATGGCAGCTAGCATCATAAATTGCATTTTTTCCTGAAGTCATTATTATACCTTTCAACAATATTTCTATATTATTCTCCTTCATTGAACTGTGCAAAAGTTGACGAGACAGGAGGTGTATTCAGATCCGATATTCTGACTATACATAATACAAAAAATCTTTGGTATTCTTAGAATATTCTTTTCGAAATGGAAAATTGCAAATTCTTAAACACGATTCATTTCTGATCATCATCAACATCAGGATAATATGTGAATTTGGACCCCATGGCCACACTACAAATTTGAGATTCTTATTTCCACTGATAACGAAGTGAGTGGTGTAATCTAATATATCTGCAGATATCTCGAGGGTGATTTTGAGAGAAATATTCATAGTAAATAGAGTCTAATTTTATGACGGGCCCTTTTATGTTCAATTCTCTTCAACATCAAGAAGCAATTTTCATAAGGTGACCACCATAACGGTTAAGGGAAGGAGACGACATGTATTTTCATCTATTCTCGAAATAGAACGTCAGGGTGTGACTTTTTATTGAATACAAATTTAGAAATCGTAAACCATTGAAACTACGATATAATACACTCTCACAGGACAAGACCATTTCAAATGGTATCGATAGACAGTATTTCCTTGAAAAATTCCGAATTATTCACTATCGTGGACTCTTCCTGGATAGACACAAGCTTATAAACTCAACTCAGCGCACATTATAGGAGTTGCAAACGAATTGATCAAATATTTCACACATCATTACATTCAGGAACAAATTATTTTTGAAAATAGTGTGGAATAAAAAAATTCAGTAGTTCAAGAATGACCAAAAACTCACAAAATCGAAATACACTTTATAAGTTTCCAACATTCAGAGTCCAACGGGTTGATAGAACATTTTTGCTCGACCTAGATAGAACACATCAGATTACTAAACAATCGAAACGAGTATAGTGACAACCCTATAGAAATCAAAGTAGATTATGTACTTTTGGCATACAACACGATCCACTCGATGACAACCCTACGAAATAATAGCATGCCATATAAAAGCAAATTCTCCAATAATTATCGATATTCAAAAATCAATTTCTCAATAACTACATCGAAAAACATAAAGATGAAATCAAACTACTATCCCAAAAATTCAACGAAATTATGCAAAAAAAAGAAGGTATTACCAAAGCTAACATAAATCTGAATGCACCGGAATTCCAAAAGAAATGTTCGAGAAAAATTAACGAAAACAAAATAAAATACGCGATAAATATAAACCTCAAACAATCTTCAGTGTTGATGAAAATCATAACACTGCCAAAATTATCCCAACACATGGTAATACATGTAAAAAATCGCATTTCTAACATCAGGAAACTGAAAAAGAAACAAACATCTAAAACTATTTCAGGTCCTTCGCGTTCTACCTAAAAACAGAGATCACATACATAACGGAAAATCTAGGTATTCTCCCGGTATTTAGGCCCTGCCAGACATAGAAGGAATGAACACACGTTCGTTCATCACTTCGATTTGCTACTCTTACACGACGAATGCTCAAAACTGAATAAACAATACGGGGAACTTAGGTTAAGCTATTTAATAAGAGCATGTTTAGTCGAGTAATGGATAATTACAGTTATATTATGAAATATAGTCAAGAACTGATAATAAACAAAATTGATAACTTCAAAGTTTATATGGAATTTCTGAAAGGCGGTTACTCAACTGGATGATGGCTCTTCAATCAAGACGTTAATTAAAAATTTGGATTCGTCTTATGGCGAGAAGTTATGAGAAATAACGAAAATACCTTCCAGAATCAATTGACATAATCCCTCAAAAATCAACTGATAGGCAGCTTCGGCGAAACTATACAGAACATTCAATAAAATGAATTACTGTTGAAAATAAAAATACTGCGGCTAAGCATGATCATCGAAGGTGTTCTTTTCAACCGACGAAAAAGAAGGGGAGATTCTCTAGTCGACGCGTATATATATATATATATATATATATATATATATATATTTATATATATATATATATTTATATATATATATATATTATATTATATATATTTTTCACTTTTTTCCTATTAAATTAAAAAAATATATAGAATATATTTGTGTTTGCTGCTGCCCAAAAATAACTCAGACTATATATATATATATATATATTATATATATATATATATATATATATATATATATATATTGTTATGTAATGATGAATTGTAAATAAACATTGTTGTTAATTTATTCAGCGTTGGACGACATATTGTTATGTTATAATGTATTGTAAATAAACAATTGTTATTGTAATATTGATTTGTAAAAACAATTGTGATATGATAATAGCTTTTATTATGAAATATTGATAAATATTCATTTTCGCTCTGTATGATATATTGTAATGTAATAATGATTGCTAGCTAACGTCACTGTTTTCTCGTCACGTTGCTGCCAATTGTTATTACCCTTTCTTACCACGACTAAACTCAGTTGGTACGCCTCTCGTCTAAGATAGCCGGTCCTGGCAATAGAGCTACTGCCCTGTCTTGATGTTCAACCCAAACTATTTTAGTTCAGAGTTAATAAGTAAGATATGCAGATCATTGTGAAAAATAAATCAGAAAGTATCGAAAAACAATTATTTCCTTTATTCAAGAAAACTTATATTAACTTGGCCTACGATAGATAACTTATAATATGATCAATTGATAAATTTTCATAGACAATAATGAAAAACAGTGATATATAACCTCACTTTTCCTTTGGGTTGGAAGAATTCTTCTATAGTTCAATACCAAAAATAAAATAGAGTTCTTCAGATAGACGAGTTATGTTGTAAAGTTATTGAGTTTGTGATGTGCACTAAAAAAGTTTATACCTGGAGCTGGAACTGTCGCTGTTACAATATCTGCCAAGAATCTGAAATCCTTTTTCAATCTACTGCTCTCTCAGGGACTCTCCATTACAGAAGGAACCATACAAATCCCAGAAATCAGCTTGGAAACAGTTTTATGTGGAGAACATAAAAGGTAATCTTGTTTTCTCCTATTTATTCGTGTCGAAATTATCTTGAGGTTGAATTGGTTAGTTTATTATAGACAAACTACCTTGTATTCGTGAAAATCGTGAAAAATTTCCTCCTAAAATTTGTACGTGGCGTCGTTTCTTCTCAAACTTTTTCTAATCTCCTCCTGTTTTCTGATTTCTTCCCCTGGATACCATTTCTGTTTTGTCCATTTCATTTGAATTTTCAAACTCGCGCACTTTCTTGTCACATTATCACTCATTTGGGGTTATTTGAAAAAACTTATGAACTTTTATATTCTACATTCCTTATAAACTAAATACAATCTTTTATGATAATTGTCTTTGACATTTCTCAGTTGTTACTTCTCCACAATTCCAAATCATTTATCCCACCCCACTGTTCTCTGATTGGCTATTGTCATCAAGAAGTTTGTTGTTCTCCCATTGGCTATTTTTAGTTAGATACACTTTCATATACTGTATGTTTCAAGCTTATAATTTTGTTGATCACATTCAATTCAGAATCATTTTGTAAATCTAGACTTTTTTGTTGTATTTTTAAACAATTCTAGGTTGTTATCATTTTGACAATGTATGGAAATGATTGCATTATAGTGTTTGCATATTTTTACCTATCAATATTATACAAAGGCTTCATAAAGGAAATAGAATCTCAAACAAAATGTGAAGTGATTTCTCATGAACTACTAACTATTGGGTTATTATTATTTTTGTGGTTTTTTTATGAAATTATTTCTTTTTTCTTCTTGAAATATATTACTGGTCCTTCATAGCATGACAACATTCCTAAATTTATATTCAATATTTCATACTAGTTAGAAAATCTTAGATATCAATTTCTTCATTTACAGTTATTAAATCTACATTAACTAATACTATTTTTCTAATTTCAGGAAGCTACTTATGCTGGATTTCCCACCAGTTAAGAAAAACAAGTTCTCCAACGATAACTATTATTTACAACTACTAGTACTACGTTCTTTTGTTCCAGAAAAACTTGACTCCAGACATCTCTTCGTAACAAGAGAGAAAACTTTTCAAGATATCTTCATATATGACATTTTATATTTTATGATTATCTTACTTTCATTTTATATTTTATACTGATATATAATTTTTTCAATATTCATTTGATTTTACAATTACTGGTACTCCTTTCAATAATACTGTATTAATATTTTTCCCATTTCTTCCTTCAGTTTTTCTTCATATTCATATTGAATTGGATATTTTATTAATTTGAATCTCTCATTTCATTTACTTTCATTTTGTGTACATACTCTTTCCCTTTTTCATTATTCACACATGATTAAATTATTATATTCATTTATAATTCATTAATATACCTTCATTTTAATTATTGATATACCTTCATTTTATTTATCGATATACCTTTATCATCATCATCATCATATTCCTTATAATATACTTCTTTAGTATTTTAATTTTATCATTTCTTTTCATTTTTCTTCAAAATTCACATTACTTATTATCCATTTCTATATTTTTCCTTCTTATAATCTATGTTGTTTTTCACTTCACTTTATCTAACTAATCTGTACCAAAAATTATATCAACTTTCTGTTTTTCAGTATTGTGATTTTTTTTTTCCCCAATATTTTCTCTCATTGATATTTTTTTTTTAAGTTTGTTTTCAATTTTATTTTATTTTATTCAAATGTTTCTGAAATCATACCTATCTATTAAATTATTTTTTTAACTTTTTTTTCTCTTTTATTCCCTAACTTTCCTATTTAATTTGTTAACCTATAATTTATTAATACCTAATTTTTCTATTTATTATTTGTCTCTCCTTCTATGAAATCCTACTTGTTTCATTACTACAAGCATATATTTTATTTCAACCATTTTCAATTGAAATTTTCTGTTAACATTTTCAACCATTTTCATTTTCATAATTTCAACTTTTTCTTGTTTTCGAAAGTAAAATTTATTCAAATTCTTTCCTACTCTTATAGTAGACATTTTAATATTCATTATTATTATTATTTCATTTTTTGTATTACTTTCTTTCATTTCAAAAATTTCATTCGCCCTGTAAATGTCATTGATTTGCATTACTATTATTTTTTCAATTATGTTCCCTTTTTGCAACTCAAATTTTTTGTTAGTCACGTACATGTCATTCATTTTTAATATTGTTACTTTATCATTTGTTTTACCTTTTTTCATTACAAAGTTATTATTAGTCATGTTTATTCCATTCCTTTCCATTACTGTTATTTCATCATTAATTTTTCCTTTTTTCAATTCAATATTTATTTTCGCCATGTTTCTGTCATATATTTTTATTTTTGTTACTTTATTATTTATTTTGCCCTTTTGCATCTGAAAAATTTTATTGTTCACATTCATATTATCTATAAACTCATTATTTTTGTGATCAAGCTTCATTTTTATATTTTGTTATAGTTTATCATCTTTTTCAATAAACTGTTCCTATGATTGTTTTTTTATAACTACTCCCTCAAATTTTTATATTTATTTGTATTCCATGACAATTATTAAGATTCTACTTCTAAATTATTGTTATTCTTCTTAATTCTAATAATTTTATCTTTTCTTCCACATTTTTAGTTATTTCACTCTCTACATTTATTATTTTTAAATAAGTATCTTTATGTTGTTTTTCTACTTTTTTATGGAGAGTACTTATTTCATTTTTAACTTTTTCTTGTTTACTATTCATATCTGATTTCATGTCTTTTATTCTTTCATCCTGCCTTTCTACATTTTTATAGTGGATACTTCTTGTGTTATTGCCACATAAAATTCCTCATTCTGTTGTCCTATTTTTGTCTGAGATTGTTTGTGCATTTCTAAAAATTCTTCTTTATTTTGATTAGATTTAGTTTGTATTTTGTTTTCCATCCTTTCCATATTTTTTTTCATATCCTTTATATTTTCTTTCATTTTTTAATTTTTCCATACTTGCTGTGTTTTCTTTGAACACTTTTTTTTTAAATTTTTTTTTTTTATTTCCCATTTTTTCTTCCATCCTTTTCTCCATTCTTTCAAATACTTTCTCTCATTCCATCACTCATTCTTTCTATTTTCTCTTCCATTCTTGCTGAATTTTCTTTTAAATCCGCTTTCATACCTTCTTTCATTTCATTTTCCATACTTGCCATATTTTCATTAATTTTTTCTGACTTTTCATTCATTCATTCTATTTTCTCTTCCATTCTTGTTGAATTTTCATTCATTTTATCTTCCATTCTTTTTGAATTTTCATTCATTTTCTCTTTCATTCTTGTTGAATTTTCATTCATTTTCTCTTCCATTCTTGTTGAATTTCATTTTCTTTCATCTTTCATACTTGCTTCCATTCTTGTTATGAAATCCATCATTTTCTGAAGCCGACTCTCCATTCCTGTACTTTCACTTTTTATTTCTCTCTCTGTCTCTCTCTCTCTCTCTCACATTACTCCTCTCTCCTTGTTCCTGATCGCCTCTCTCTCTACCTTCTGCACCTTCTTCCAAATCAACTTTCTTACCATCTCTCAAATCCATTTTATTATTCACCAATATCTAGCCTTACACGTTGGAACTCCAATTGTTATGTTCGCCCAGTGTTGCGATAAATATTGAGAAATAATATATTGCCTTTACTTGCCCTTACTCGCCTTTTCCGCGATAAATATTAAGGAATAATATGTTGCCCTTACGTTGCGGCGCCAATTGTTATGTAATGATGAATTGTAAATAAACATTGTTGTTAATTTATTCAGCGTTGGACGACATATTGTTATGTTATAATGTATTGTAAATAAACAATTGTTATTGTAATATTGATTTGTAAAGACAATTGTGATATGATAATAGCTTTTTTTATGCAATATTGATAAATATTTATTTTTGCTCTGTATGATATATTGTAATGTAATAATAATTGCTAGCTAACGCCACTGTTTTCTCGTCACGTTGCTGCCAATTGTTATTACCCTTTCCTACCACGACTAAACTCAGTTGGTACGCCTTTCGTCTCAGATAGCCGGTCCTGGCAATAGAGCCACTGCCCTGTCTTGATCTTTAACACGTTGAGTGCCGTATGTATCCAACATGGATACACGAGATACGGTGTTTCCATGGCCGTGTGTATCCGTGGCTGATACACAACTAATTCTGTTATTTCAGCCGCATGTATCGACGTTGGCTGCATGCCTTGCGTATATCTCTATGGGGGCTTTCGCACCACGGCCTGGCATACCCAAAAACATATTTGGCCTGTGTATTATATTTGAGGCCCTACACATGGAAAATGGATTTGGCCTGATATACTCAATTTTCCGCTTCCACGGTGGCGCTCAACGTGTTAACCCAAACTATTTTAGTTCAGAGTTGATGGGTAAGATATGCAGATCATTGTGGAAAATAAATCAGAAATTATCGAAAAAAAATTATTTCCCTTATTCAGGACAACTTATATCAACCTGGCCTACGATAGATAACTTATACTATGATCAATTGATAAATGTTCATAGACAATAATGAAAAACAGTGATATATAACGTTACTTTTTCTTTGGGTTGGAAGAATTCTTTTATAGTTCAATACCCAAAATAGAATAGAGTTCTTCAGATAGACGAGTTATGTTATAAAGTTATTCAGTTTGTGATGTGCACTAAAAAAGTTTATACCTGGAGCTGGAACTGTCGCTGTCACAATATATGCCAAGAATCTGAAATCCTTTTTCAATCAACTGCTCTCTCAGGGACTCTCCATTACAAAAGGAACCATACAAATCCCAGAAATCAGCTTTGAAACTGTTTAATGTGGAGTACATAAAAGATAATCTTGTTTTCTCCTATTTATTTGTGTCGAAATTCTCTTGAGGTTGAATTGGTTAGTTTATTATAGACAAACTACCTTGTATTCGTGAGAATCTTGAAACATTTTCTCCTAAAATTTGTACGTGGCGTCGTTTTTTCTCAAATTTTTTCTAATCTCCTCCTGTTTTGTTATTTCTTTCCCTGGATACCATTTCAGTTTTGTCCATTTCATTTGAATTTTCAAATTCGCGCACTTTCTTGTCACATTATCACTCATTTGGGGTTATTTGAAAAAACTTATGAACTTTTATATTCTACATTTCTTATAAACTAAATACAATCTTTTATGATAATTGTCTTTGACATTTCTCAGTTCTTACTTTTCCACAATTTCAAATCTTTTATCTCACCCTACTGTTCTCCGATTGGCTATTGTCATCAAGAAGTTTGTTGTTCTCCCATTGGCTATTTTCAGTTAGATACACTTTCATATACTGTATGTTTCAAGCTTATAAAATTTTGTTGATCACATTGAATTCAGAATGATTTTGTAAATCTAGACTTTTTTGTTGTATTTTTAAACAATTCTAGGTTGTAATCATTTTGACAATGTATGGAAATGATTGCATTATAGTGTTTGCATATTTTCACCTATCAATATCATACATAGGCTTCATAAGGGAAATAGAATCTCAAACAAAATGTAAAGCAATTTCTCATGAACTACTAACTATTAAGTAATTATTATTTTTGTGGTTTTTTTATGAAATTATTTCTTTTTTCCTTTTAAAATATATGACTGGTCCTTCATAACATAACAACATATATACATGTTTATATATATATATATATATATATATATATATTTATATATATATATATATATATATATATATATATATATATATATATATATATATATATATTATATATATATATATATATATATATATATATATATATATATATATATATATATATATATATATATATATATATATTTGGCTTGTTTTTCTTGGGTAATTTGGTTCGTGGATTTGACTTTCATAAATAAATCACGCTTGTATTATGTGATAAATATGTATTTCAGCTTTCTACGTTTTGACGGGTAAACCCTCGTCTTCTTCAGGAATAAAAATTGTTATCTACAAGGTAAAAGTAGGTAGTTAGTAAATTCAAAAACAAATTATCAGAAAAAAGTGATTTTGAATTAACTAACTACCTACTTTCCCTTGTAGATAACAATTTTTATGAAATACATATTTATCACATAACACAAGCGTGATTCATTTATAAAAGTCAAATCCACGAACCAAATTACCCAAAAAAACAAGCCGAAAATATACTCTTAGGTTCAAGAAACTATGAATCAACTATAAATCATCTATATATATATATATATATATATATATATATTTATATATATATATAAATATTATATAATGTATGACTATGCATAACTTTTTACAGAGTAGTCTGATTTTCATGATATTTTTTAATGGATAGGGTATACCTTGAAGTTGGTCCAATGATTTCAAAAAAAAATTACATGGTAGAGAAATAGGGCATGATTCGTTGATTTTACACCTGATAATTGATTTTGTTGAAACTTGGCACACATATGGAGTTCTGATGACTCCACAACATAATGGAGGCGCGGAGTTAATCTGATGATGTAGACGAAAGGCAGTCGAGGGATCTCCTCAACAGTTCACAGCAGCTACCTCATGTTTGGGGTAATATGTACTACATACCTTGACTAACTGACTCACTGATTGACTGATATACGATCAACGCCCAGACCGAACCGCTGGTCCTGGGAGCTTGAATTTTGACATCATATTTTGTTGGGTGAGAACTTGAAAATGGAAGTACAGTTGGTTTTGAAATAAGAGGCATGGAAATCAGTATTTGGGCTCTTCCTCACATATGAAGATTGATTTGTTTCAGGGTTTTCGAAAATTCAACCCTAAAGGGGTGAAATGAAGGTTGAAAGTTAGGATCATGAAAATTGGTATTTGAGATTCTTTGTTACAAATAAAAAAAAATACGTGTTTCGGTGTTTTTGGAAATGGGGGGTTGAATCGGGATTGAAAGTTTGTATAGGAATTCCGTTAGTTTTCAAGTTGGGATCATTAAAATTGGTATTTGAAGTTTTTGTTACAAATAGAAGGAATATGTATTTGAATGTTTTCAGAAATTCAATCCCTAAAGGGGTGAAATGGGGGGTAAAAGTTTGTAATGGGGATTCCGTTAGTTTTCGAATTAGAGTCATGAAAATTAGTATTTGAAGGGATATTGAAGTACATGTTCCAGTATTTTTATGAAAGCAACCCCCAGGGGAGTGACACGGGGGATGAAAGTTCATCTGAGGGTTCCGTTAGTTTTGAAGTCAGGGTCATAGAAATTGGTATTTGAGGTCTTTGTTATAAATAAAGAAATAGGTGTTGCAGAATTTTTAGAAATTCCGTCTCTGAAGGGGTGAGTGAATTTGTAATAGTCGTCACAAAAAAATACAACTTTCAACGCGGACGAAAACGTTGGTACCAGCTATTTATAGTATGAAACAGTCAATAGTTAAAGTGAGGAGGGTAAGTAAGTATTTTAAAAGTAATCCAAATTAGATAGGTAGCAATTAGTAGATATTAGCTACAAAAAAAATTAACAAAAGATAAAACCGACAAAAACAAGAAACTGAAAATCAAAAAATGAAGTTAACCTTTTTAGTCTCAATAACTGAGCCCCTAAACTAATGTAAGTAGGCGCCAAACAAACAATCAACTAAGATCATGAAATCACTCTGAAGAACTTAAAAGAATTTTGTCCATTTTGGTCAAATTGGTTATTTAGCCATTTTTACAATTTTTGACATTTTGACCATTTGAACCATCTTGACCATTTGGCTACTTTGGTCGTTCTGGTCATATTGGCCATTCTGGCCATTTGGAACTATTCTGGTTATTTTGGCCCTTTTGCTCATTCTGGCCATTTTGGTCATTTGGTCATTTGGTCATTTGGTCATTTGGTCATTTTGGTCATCTTGGCCCTTTTGGTCATCTCGGCCATTTTGTCCATTCTGTCCATTTTGTCAATATGGTCATTATGGTCATTTTAGCCATTTTGGTCAATATGTTCATTTTGGTCCTTTTTGCCATTTTGGCCATTTCGGCCATTATAGACATTTCGTCCGTTTTGGTCATTTTGTTCATTTTGGTCCTTTTGCCATTTTGGTCATTATGGTCATTATGGCCATTCTGGTCATTTTTTCCATTATGCTCATTTTGGCAATTTTGGCTATTTGTCCATTTTGGTTATCCCTAGAGCTTTCAAATAATTATCGTGGAATAGCATTGATCAATTGCATTGTAAAGTTTACGTTAATACTTCTGAACCGTCTGACAAATTGGTGCGGAGTTAATTCCATTCTCGCAGAGTCTCAGTTCGGTTTTAGAAGGAACAGGGGATGTGTGGATAATATTTTTGTATTGAACTCTGTCTTGCAAATTCACCTTAGGCTTCGCGGGAGAAAAGTATATGCATTTTTTGTTGATGTTCGTCGAGCATTCGATAGCATTAATCATACATTATTATGGCTGGAATTGTATAAAGTGGGCATAAGTTAAAACATTATCAAAATCATCAAAATTCTCTATGACGAAGCATTCTTCTCGATTAAAGAAGATATTATGTTTAGCAAAGAGAATGATATTTTTGAAGGAGTCTCACAGGGTGGGTCGTTGAGTCCCCTTTTATTTTCACTATCTACAGCTGACATTGAAGACTACTTCCGAACACACGGCTTAACAGGACTCAACATTGATAATACACATGATATATTGATGCTATCGTATCCGGATGATTCAGTTATTCTTTGTGAAACCCCAATATATCTAACACGCAAATCGAAAGTTCTGGAAAATTATGCATCAGATAATAAAGTCATGATGAATACGAGCAAAACTAAAGTTATGGTTTTTTTCAGAGGGGAAACTTGGTGGGCGGTCTATTCCCAATTGGATTCAAACCTAACATAAGTGAATCACAGGTGAATTTGGAAGTTAATGAGGCTGGTATTTTTTTAATTGAAGCAGATGTGGTTTGCGTAACACCAGTTTTTGACCCCACTTAAATCATCTTTGATGTTTGCTTTCAAGCAGTCGATATTTGATCTTTTCCACATCAATGTCGTGTTATCAGCAAACATAGTGAACTTCCCATGAATATTTATTCTGGCTAAATCATTGAGGCAAATTGGGAATAATATTGTACCAAGTACTGACCCTTGTGGCATACCACATTTGATAGAAGCGGGGTTTGAGTTACCATCATGCATCTTCACAATTTGTTTTCTATCTGTTGAGTACGACTCGATCCATTTGTGACTCTCATTTCTGAACCCGTAATGTCAGAGCTTCTGGAGCTATATTCCGTGGCTGACACAGTCGAATGCCTTCGAAAAGTCACAGAATACTAACTCAATTGCTGAGCCCTCATTCATACCCACGTTAACCCCTTCCAAAAAGTGAAATATGGCACCGTTTGTACTTTATTATTTTGGAATCCGAATTGCGTTGTGTTCAGAATACTATGTTCTTCTAGGAATTGCAATATTATTTTCTCAAATATTTTTTCTATAACCTTTGAGAGAACGGGTAGTAGAGAGATTGGGCGGACATTTGATGCTAGTGGTAGTCCTAGCAGGCTTCTTCTGCGAGGTTTTCTAAAATAGTTAGTGGAATATCATCAATACCGGCACTTCTCTTATTTTTGTTGTTGTAATTGAATATTTTGTTGTAATTAAATATTCCGTGTAGCTCAATGGCATTGGTAGGATATAAGTGGGTGGTCTAGTTTACAAATTTATCTTGAATATAACTCATTGGATTTTTACTTGTAGCAATATTTGAGGGAAGCGAAGCTGTTATGGTGCAGTAGTAATTAATATAAGGGTTGAGTTTAAAAACAGCCTAGGCTGACACTCCACCTATTCACCATGATTTCCATTAAGGCGTGTACCTTTTATTTTACTTTTACTATTAGTTTTGTATCCTTTGGTGAATAAAGACGATTTTTTATTATTATTATTATATTGGGGTCCACATCAGGCTGCAGGTGGGCTATTCAAGGTTGGCCGACATTCAGAAAAGACAGGAGCTTCCTAAGCATGTGAACTTATTACCGTCTATATAAGTTGACAGTCAATAGGTCCAACGAAAGTGATAAAGCTTTCCGCAAGTTGAAGGCAGCGCTTTGCTCAAGAGTGTTTTCTTCTCACATCCACAACAAAAAAGCCTGTTTATGCTGGATACAGATGAGAGCAATACCAGACCTGGGGCTGTGTTATCAAATACTATAGCAGGGTGATGTCTAAATCCGAAAGGAAACCCTTTGTCACTAGGAAGGTAGATCATTTCCACAAATATTTATATGGATCATGCGACACTGAATCCAAAATGACAGATAGCTAGATGAATAGAAAAGCGGAACCAGTAATATTATGCGAATGCCTTATCTAGACGACCTTGTCTAGTAGCCAGTGGGCATTGTCAGCGTATTGAATCGCAGGAAGTAGTCGCTGATATCAGATAAATGAGGCTATCAAGTGATGACTAATGAACTACCACATATATGAAAGAGAACCAAGAAAACAATCCAAACATTGGGGACTGTCTGCATAGGAAAGGAAACAGAATTGAAGACACGAGTTGATAGAGGTGATATGTTACAATCCTTAAAAATCTGTTTATTTTTGCCTGAATGAAGATTATCTCATATGTACCCATATTTTACATCAATGAATCGTTAGTGAGTAGAATTTCATGATCTTTGATAATCACTTGGACACACCGTTGCTCAGCTAGTCCTGAATAAAAAAATTACGATGAAATTTTTTTGACCCTACTTCACTCAAAAATTTTGTAACAACACCTTCATCCATGCACGCCTTCAAAAAAAAAACCTAATCGTTAGGACTTTCCTAGAGATATATTTCGGCTAGATATCCATTCACATTCAAGAAAATGTGGGCACAGTGGGGTTCGCTGGTTGGGAAAATTGGACTTTTTCAACGGGTATGAGAGTCAGCTGATGGGCGTTTGTCGATTTCTCAACTAGTTTTGCCCAGAAAAAGTATAGATGAAGTCTTGAAGGAAATTCACGAGGGAATATCTGAGAGTCGGAGTCTCGGACAGGATCAGGCAGAGGTTCCTTGTCAAGATGAAGTAGAGAACTGGTGCAGAAGATGTCCAGAGTGCGAAGCTACCAAATGTCCCAAAACAAGCTACTAAAAGTCCCAAAACAAGGTCCAGAGGAGTCAAATGGGGAATGAAAATTTGTATGTGTGTTCCTTCATTTTTGAAGTTAGGGTTATGAAAATTGGTGTTGGCTTTCTGTTACAAATAAATTAATCGCATTTAACTTTATTTAGTAATATTATTCATTGTAATTCCGTCCCTGAAGGAGTTTAAAGGGGTTAGTGAATTTTTAAAAGTCGTCACAAAGCAATTCTCCCGAAGTCACAGAACTTATGATGAATATACTCGTTTAATGAAATACGAGAACGAAACTCAATTAAGATATGAAATATATACACATATGAACATATACATATAAATTTCACATAAACAGGAATAACTGAATGATCAATAACTATACAACGTAAAGTATGAGAATACAATATAAATAGTGGGGGAAAACAAAGCCATAAATTTATTCTACATTGTTTGTCAGTTAGATTTAGGGTTTGGTTGCATTTTTTTATTCATATTTTTTTTCTCTTCAACCATATTCGTATACCTTTAGGCATATTTTTCCGTCAGGTTTTCAAGATCATCGGAGATGCTGTTATAGAGTTTGGGAGCTAAGAACTCATTCGATCTTTGACCTACAGATTTTGCCATGAAGAGAATTGAGTGTGATTTTTTTGACGTGTGTTATATTTATTATTACTTTTCATAAATTTCTCATTTGTGTGATAGTTGGTCATACATTTATTACTGAATTCTTGCATGAGATCAAACACTCCTGACTGCAATATCAATTGCAAGAATCTTCGTTGTAGAATTTCTTGAGGTGTTATATGTTTTCTGAGTGCTACACCCCAAGCCAAGATACCGTGTTTCAGATGGCTATCTACAAGTGCAAAATACACTATTTTCAGTTCTTTTTGTGGTAATATGAAACTGATATATCCTAATTCATATGGAATATTGTAGAAGTTTCTATTATATAATGAATGTGGGCATCCCACTTCAAATGGTCATCGATGAATACACCCAAGTACTTGACACTTTTGTCTGGTAGTATATGACAGATCGATCCACTTTCGTATGTGGTTGAAATTTGTTGTCGTGGATTCGTAGCATATGAAAGAGAAAAAGCTGGATTTTCTGTAAGTTGATTGTCAATAACTTCTGGCCGAACCAATGTTTGATACCGGAAATGTCGGTTTGAACTATCATTTTCAACAATTCCCAGGTAGCTTCTTCCTAAACGATCGCCGTTGCAAAACCCATAATTTCACTAGTGCTCCCAATATTGAACAGTTCATTTATATTTATCGAAAATAAGACCAGTCCCAGAACCGTCCCTTGCGGTACCCCAAACTCTATAGGTAGCTTATCACTCTACTCATCTCGGACTTTTACACATTGGGTTCTGTTTGAGATATAGCTTTCGAAGATCTTGAGGGGTTTTCCACTTATTCCAATATCTTCTAGAGATTACATAAGTAGTGAATGATTCACACTGTCGAATGCCTTGGTCAGATCTATGAACATACATAAAGATAGCATACTTTTATCTCGGTCACAAATACGATATTTGTCATGTTGTGGTACTGGTGAAGAGTTCTGAGTATTTCACGTTGAAGGTTGAATGAAAACATATATTCAAGTAATGTTGTAATAAAACGTAATTGAAATAATTATAATTTGACGAACGTCTTGTTTCCTTCGTTGTCAGTGGACTGTCTCGTTCTTTCGTTTTCCTAGCAACGGTTGGAGCCTTGGAATCCGGGTGTTGCCATGGAATGCGAATGTTGCGATATTTAATGCAACATAGCCCCCACCTTGAAACACTCCTGGGTTTCAATATGAAGTCACAATTGATTTGGAAGAACGCAGATCGCAACAATTGGACGTTTAACTTCATTCGTAGCTGTTTTGGTGGTAACAGAACGTTTGATGGCATCATCACCATTATGAATTTCCAGAATTCTGCCCAGTTTTCATTTCGTGGGTGGCAATCCATCCATCCATCCATCAAACATCCAATTTCAAGCAGCTGAGGATGGTGTGTTTTCCATTTCACTCGAGTTCGTAGATGCGAGATATATTCTTTGTTCCATCGGGACCAGAAGTGCTGGACGATTTGTTGTGTACGTTGAAATCTGGAGAGTCGGTTTTCCTTTCCATTAGATTGGGCGAAGGTATAGCTGTCAGACTTTCTCCTATCAGAAAATGTACCGGGGTAAGGGGAGTTAGGCCATTTGGATCGGTTGACATGGGGTATAATGGACGGGATTTGAGACATGCTTGTATTTGACATATTGAACTCTGACATATTGAACTCTTCAAAGGTTAATGAATCGTTACCCATCATTCGCTTCAAATGATATTTGGTTGATTTAACACCGGCTTCCCAAATACCATTATTTTGTAATGTGATCTTCAGAAATGTGGTACCATTATCCGAATGTATTTCAACGCATTCACCCCGCCTGGACATACGACGAAGACATGCCAAAAAACATTCAGATGTGAGGTCACTAACGACCTCTAAAAAAACAAATAATGCAATATATGCTTTAGAAGTCTTGAAATATCTACCCTTTCTATCACGTATAAGAAATGGTCTTGCGTAGTCTTCTCCAGATATAGAGAATGGACGCGATGGATTGATATCTGAAACATCGTGATCAGTTATGTACGACCCTCTCAACTGAATTTCGACCAGATGATGGCCAGAATATATCTCTCAGATCGAAGCCAGAAGAGCTTGAGGACTGGCGTGTAAAAGTCTAATATGTTCGTGATGGACAATTATTGAAGTCAAATGACCATTTGGGGGAAGAATCATAGGGTCTTCTTTGAAAATTCAAAATTAGATTTGTCTCACTTTTTTTTGTTGATCCTAAAATGGATACAATCTCAAAAGTTCACTCTGTTCATGTACTGCTTTGGATTGTGATGATTCATGATAATTATCAGTGAAATGATGACGTTGTATGATTTGAACAAGGAAATAAAGTGATTCCTCAAGTTCAATTGTTGTTAAAGAACCATTGAGTTCAATTTCCTTACCATTGAGTTTAATTTCCTTTTTATGTTTTATGTTATTCAAGAATCTGAAAAAATATGCGAATATGCGTTTCAACTTCATTATAGAAGAGTATGAATCAATAATAGTGAGAACATATGCGATGAAGCCATTGGATATATTAACCAATGTTACAGCTTCACTATGGATTTCTGTCAATTCAACAGGTGTCGTGATAGTTGTAGATATCTCATTAAAAGGCCAGCTTGATTCATGCTGTGTAATCTATGGAGGATCATGAGACCAGAGTTCAGATTTCGATAAATCGAGTGGAGTCAATCCGCGTGACAGTAAGTCGGCGAGATTGTCATGAGTGCTTATGTATTTCCAGCATCCGGGCATTGTAAGATTTTGAATCTGTGCTACGCGGTTGGCTACAAATGTTTTCAGTGTGTGTGGAGACGTGTTGATCCACGAAATACAAATTGTAGAGTCACACCAATGAATAATGTTGTCAAAATCAGAAACACACAATCGCACCTTATCAATGAGCTCAGCAAGCAAAAGTGCTCCAGACAATTCCAATCTAGGAATAGTCAAGTAGTTCAATGGTGCTACGCGAGCTCTAGCGCAATATGAATTGGAAGTGCAATTACCTAACGAATCTCTACAACGGACGTATACGCATCCTCCATATGCAGTTTTTGAGGCATCGCAGAAGCCATGAAGTTGTGTCGATACAGGATTAGGGTATGATGCTTGTCGAGGTATTCTTATTGCATTGAGATGTTGCAATTGTGATTGATAATCTGACCAAGTAGTATGTAAATTACTGGGGAGTGATTCATCCCAAGACAACTTCAGTTTCCAAAGCTCTCGAAGAATGATCTTTCCTCTTATAGTGACGGGTGAGAGTAATCCAAGTGGATAAAAAATGTGTGCAGTTAGTCATAAAACGTGACGTTTCGTAATTTTTCTGTTGATATGTGAAATATTGATGGAGTTGAAAAGGGAAACATTCTCAATTGAGAATGTTTCCCTTTTCAACATGAATACCCACAAGAGGTTATCTTGACGATGGAAGATAGTGACTAAGGTTTATCTTTCAGTCGCAGATGATTCCACATCTGATTTTATGAACATCCTGTTTATATTTTCAACAAATTGATGGAGTATTGTAAAGAATCATTTACTGAATTCCATTATAATCTTTGCTCATCGTTGCCAATATGTAACATGTTGGAATTATAATCAAAGAGAAGGTGATTATCATTTGAAATCCATTTTATTGATGGAAATCTGTAGGAAAGTAAAAGTTTTGTAATATTCTCTCTAATGTAGATGATTTCCTCGATAGTATAAGCACCTGTAAGAAGATCGTCCACATAAAAGTCATGCAAAATAATATTAGCAATTTAAGGAAATTAATTTTTATGACGATATGCAATTTCTTGCAAAGATCTGATTGCGAGAAATGCTGGAGATGCTAATCCGTAAGTTATAGTTTTCAAGACGTACACTTCAATATCACTTTCAGGTTTGGAACACCATAAAAAAATTTGGCAATTGCATTGTTTCCCATTTATCAAAACATGACGATACATTTCAGTTATATCAGCATTCAAAACATAATTGTGTCGTCGAAACCTCAATAAAATATTAATCAGATTATCTTGAATACTTGGACCTACCAACATAATGTCATTGAAAGAAACACTGGACGTTGTTTTTGCCGAGCCATCGAATACTACTCGAAGCTTCGTGGTAGTAGAGTTGTCATTCAATACACAGTGGTGTGGGAAAAAGGAGTCCGTTTCATCGTTCTGACGTTCAGCCAGTGGCATATGCTCGAGTTGAATATATTTTTGAATAAAATTATGATATTTCAACTTTGAATCCGGATTTTTTTCGAGTTTTCTTTCGAGATTCAAAAATCTATTGGTAGCCATGAATTCAGATTGGCCAAGAATAGAGACATGTTGTCTGAAAGGAATGGAAACAATGAAACGACCTTCTTCATTCTGACAAAGAGTATCGTTGAAGTATTTCTCACAATATTCTTTCTCATCGGAAAAAAATCGTTTCTTTGGATAGTCTTCTAATTTCCAGAATTTAGCAACTTGGGAATGTAAGCTACTTCTCATTGATACACTACAATAATGTGTTGTGAAATTTTGGTCCTTCGCGCTTAAAGGACCTGATACCAACCAACCTAGCTTTGTGTTTTGCAGAGTAGGAAGACCATCACCTAATTTGACCTGACCAATACACGAAAGGTTCCAAAATGTGTCAGCCCCGATGAGCAAGTCTATGGGAGCAGGTTTATCAAAATTGGGATAGACTAATGCTAGTTTTTTGGGAATATTCAATTCAGTTGAATGCCAAGGTGACGTTGGTATATAGTTAGTGATCTGTGGTAGTATAATACAAGATATAATTGTTTCAAAATTGTTGATATTTGATTTGAATGTCAATGAAACGTAGAATTGGACTTTGTTCTGCATTTGATTTATACCTGTAATCGAAATGTTGATAGAATGTTTATTCAAATGTTAGAGGTTATACAGTTTTTCAGAGAAGAAATTCACCTGACTACCATTGTCAAGCAGCACCCCACACTGATGTGCCTTGTTGAATTCATCGTAAACTCTAATTACCGCAGTAGATAGTAATAAATGTGATGGGGTGGACAAACTAGTTGTGAGAATATGTTGCAAGGTAAGCGTACCGTCACCTGAACCTGTAGCAGCCAGACTGCTTGAGTCGTCACTTCTAATGGATGTGTTAATCTCACTTGTTTCGTTATTTCGGAAATGTAGCATACTATGATGCACCTCTCCACAGTTTCTCCAACCTGCCGACCTACAGTCTTTTGTACGATGGCTAGAGCCCAAACAGTTTATGCATAGTCCTAAACGTTTCGCGGTATTCAATCTCTCTATTACCGTTCATTTATTGAAATCTGAGCATGAATACAAATTGTGATTGTTTTTGCACGAAACACAAATCTTGTTTGAAGTAGTTGCGAAAGATCTTGAATGGTTTTGAAATGCTTGTTTTGTAGCATGATGCTTAGATGCCTTGGTAGGTTCAGAATCTAATGACAATAAAATTCTACAACGATCCTTGAAAAATTCCAACTAATTTTCAAGAGAAGGTATATCTTCCGAATCAGCGCGGGATTCCCATTCACGTTTTGTCGTGTTGTCAAATTTTGTTGTTACGAGATGAATGATTAGATCATCCCAATGAGTAGTTGGTCGTTCCAGAACTTCTAATGCATTCAGATTTTTCTCAATGCCGTCTAGGATCATATTCAAACCTTGATAAGATTCTTCTTTGAGCATAGGTAATTCAAAAAGAGCCTTCATGTGGTTTTTAATCAATGCCTGTTTATTTTCAAATCGGTCCATCAGTAATTTTCAAACAAATTCGTAATTGTCATCGCATATTTGCAAGGATTTTATTTTATCCGCGGCATTTCCTTGCAATGAGAGTCGTAAGTAGTGGAATTTTTGAACTTTTGACATAGATGCGTTGTCATGGATGAGTGATTTGAAACTATCCCTAAAAAACAACCATTGATTGAGGCTGCCATCAAATGTTGGTAGCTTCAGTTGAGGTAAGCAAATTTTTAAGTCCGAATTATTGTTCAACTGATTGTCAAAATTATTAGAATGTGACTTTTTTCCCATATCGTCGTCTTTTATAACCGCTTTCGAAAGTATGAATTTTCCGACAGCTGAAGTAATTGCGTAAAATCATTCTCAAATTTTGTCTTTCATTGGAATGAATGTTTGGATAGTTTGTTTCGAAATCAGGGTCTTCAGTTTCAATTTCAAGCTGAGCGTTATTAAATTGCTGTAAAAGTTCTTCGGCTTTGTTCAATCTATTCTGTAAATCTTCGATGTCAACATTTTCGAAATCTTTGACTGCATTAAAATGGTTGATGAACCGTGTCAAAGAGCCCTTGATGGTAGTTCGCTTAACCTTATTTAAATTTGACATAATAGCGAAGAGTCAATTGCGAAATGTCAAATCCACCAAATATCGTATTCCGGGGGGTAATTGAATATTATGTAGGATGAAAAGATCTTATATGTCAAATAGTTTCATATGGAATGAAGGAAGGGATGGAAGGCACCAACCTGGTTAGTTGATGGTAGGCAAATGTTCCATCCGTGCATATTGTGTTACTGGTGAAGAGTTTTGAGTATTTCACGTTGAAGGTTGAATGAAAACGTACATTCAAGTAATGTTGTTATAAAACGCAATTGAAATAATTATAATTCGACAAACGTCTTGTTTTCTTAGTTGTAAGTGGACTGTCTCGTTTTTTCCTCTTCCTAGCAACGGTCGGAGCCTTGGAATCCGGGTTTTGCCATGGAATGCGAATGTTGCGATATTTACTGCAACATGTCAGGAAAACAATCGCATCTATCTTGTGTGGAAATACTTTCCCTGAAACCATATCGCCTTTCAGATAATATTTCGTATCTATTGACACTGATCTATTCCTAATGATCCTCCCAAATATTTTTGTTTGTTATTAGTGATATTGCTTCATAGTTACTGGCCAAGGCATGGCCCCTTTTCTTCGTATATTGGTATAACAAGTGTATCTTTGAAAGCCGTAGGCCAGTATCCTAAGGCCATACATGTATTTATAATATATGTCAATGGTTGAACAAGATACTCGGAAATGGACTTGAGGGTTTCTCACTTCAAACCATCGTAACTAGGTGCTTTATTGTTTTTCAATTCACGTATGATTTCTCTAATTCCATGGTTGTCTGTGTTGAGCATGACGAATGAGTTCAAGTTTCGTGGTGTGAGAAATTCAATATTTTTGTTGATTTTTGTGTTTTTGGCTAAGTTTTTTTCCCATATTTGTGAAAGTTTTGTTGAATTCATTTACAGTGTCGTTGGTGTCGATTGTGTTTTCTTCGGTTTTATTTTCCAAACTGATTATTCCCCTATATATTTTTTGGCATTTAGTGAACGACTGTCCAATTTTTTTTCGAATTATTTCAATTGCTGTTGATGATATTTCCGTAATAGGCCTGTTTTGCTTTTTTTATTGATGATGTTGATTTATTTTTATAATCATTATACTAATGCCTTAATTCAAGGTCATTCTGTTGTTTCTAGAGTTGAATAGTTCATTTTTTTATTTACAGATATGAGGAGAGCATTTATTATCCAAGGTGCTTTTTTATGGAATTTTCTTTTGATTTTTTCAGTTTCGGTACATTTATCAACAATATTCATAGTAATGTCTACGAATTTCTTTGTTGCTGATTCGATATTCATTTCGGAGTAAACGGGTTTCCAACACAGATTTTGAATATTATTTTATAATTTATCATAATTAATTTGTTGTATATATAGCAATATTGGTAGTATTTTTTCTACCCTCTGAGATGATTTGTAGAATTGTTGCGAAGTGATCTGTAATATTTGTCTGTATCACCAATGGCAGTATGTATCAAAATCTTCGTTTTTCGGTTTTATAAATATATGATCAATACATGAGATGCTATTTCCTTGTACTACTGTTGGTGTATTAATCATAGAAATATAGCCACACACTCATTCAATATACTCAAATAATAATTTCCTGAATATGTTGTGATTATTTATATTGAAATCAAGTAAATCAAAATATATCTGTAAATCGCGGTTGAATTCATTTACGTCTGTAGATGGTGATCTATATACATCACTTATTATAATTTTTTTATTCCGAAAGTTAGTGTTTATTTCAATTTCTGGGAAATTCAATTCGTTCATAATTTTTATTCAATAACTGTACTTTAAGTTTGATTTAATATATAACACTACTCCATCGTTTTGATTCAATTCGCTATCATTGTAAATCATATATTCAGTAATTTTGAATAGGTTTGGATCAAGATTTCAGGTGAATACTAAAAAGTCTATGCCTACTTCAAGGCCCTCGATAAGGATTTTGAATTCATCCGGGTTCTTGTGTAGGCTCCCTATGTTATCATGCAATATTTTGAAGGTTCGTGTTTTATCATTCAATTTCAGTATTTTTCCTATTTCGATGTAGTTACTTAAGGGCCATGTTTCTACTGTATTCACTCTAAAATCTCTGATATATTGATCCATATCTAATTCTGAGTACTAACTAGTTAAAATTATAAACAAGTGAATTGTGAGAAGGAAAAAAATTAATTTATGCACAAGCGGGTGGTAAAGTGCACTTCATCGCCCGGTTCTTCTAGTATAAAGGAGTACTTTACCGCACGCTGGACCATTTTATCACCCGCGGGCGGTGAAGTATTTTTTTATAGATTTTTGCCCAATGTACATACCTATTGAAATTTTGAATAGTGAACTCAGGAACAAACACATCGAAATCACACGAATATAATACTTCAAACAGTTCATTTATTCAAATTCAAAATTATAAATGCAATTTTCAAAGACGGCAAATGTTTTGTTGAATTACTAAGATTATTTTCATTCTCTCTAGTAATTGTACTAGGTTGTTCCTGAGCGTTCGCCTTTGATGTTGCGGGTGTATCACAGTCCCTTGACACATCTTGTTAGCGAAATTTTTTCTTGGGAGTTTTGTTATTCCAATGTAACCTTTTGCTATAATAATAATAATAATAATGATAATAATAATATAATTATAATAATGTTTATTTACATACAAAGACAAAAAGTACAATAGAGTGTATAATGGAGGTAATGTAAATAAACAGTGAATATCACAGAAGCTTTAGTTCCTAGGGAACCATCGCTTGTACGTATTTCAGGGATTTTATGTTGTATAATTGATAGACATGAATGAAAATAAGTAATAATAAATAATTTAAAACAGAATAGAATAAACATAATTTGTGATGAAATAATTGTAATTATTAATATAAATAGCAGATGAAGTGCTATGAGCAAACGTGTAATTACATATGTGCATATATTTAGGTATATACATAGACACATTCAGATTCACATAATACACTATAATAAGTATAAATTGGAGGACAAGTAGACCATATGGGTCCATTTTGTGTATACAGTACCTATATATGTTGAGTGTAATATAGAGGATGGAATATTAATCAGATCAATTTGATGATATGCTGAAGATAAAGAGAAAAAAGGAAAAAAAAATTCAAATAAGTTTGAGTGGTTACTTTGCTACTCTTTGTGAGTTAGAACGCAATGTTGAGATGTTTGTCTGGCTTCGCTTCTTTCCTTGTATTTCCAGTGGGATTTGGTGTGTCGTTTAAGTGATTTTTTGTTCCAGTATCTTTGTCGGTTTTTGGTGGTTGTAGTTGGTTTCGTCTTTCAATCTCTTCTTCATATAAAATGAGTGGCTGAGTTGGGGTTGCTGGGGTACTGTTTGAATCAACAGCGTGGTGTTCTGATTCTTGCAGATCCTGTTAGGTATATTCCTTGCTATCAACAATAAGTTTATTTCCCCTGATATAACAGTTTCTGTTGTTGTGCTTTTCGTGAATCAAGTATTTTCTAAGTTCTTGGTATTCGCTGCGTTGTTGATCAGTTAAATCGTTAGCTATTGCAAAAATGCTTCCTTTCAGTTTCTTGGAATTTCTGCTGACTTCAGTTTTTTGGGTGAAATTAATTTTATCCTGTTTGCTTTTTTTCCAAGGCAATGAAAGTTGATGATATTTTTTTTCTCGACTTCGACTCCTACTAGGTTTTTGATCTCAGTACAAATAAAGTCCAAAGTTATGTTTTCATTCGGTGCGGACCATCCGAAAACAATAATATTATTTTCCCTATCCTTTCTTTCTAACTTCTCAATTTTTTCTTCGAGATATAATTGATATTTCTCTAGGTGGTTAACTCTGAACTTCAGTTCTTCTATTTTCAGCAGAATGTTGGCTTCGCTAGCTTCGATACAATTTTTCAGATCAATTTTGCTATTTTCAATCTCGCCTAGAATTTCTTTGATCATATCATCCATAATTTCTAGTCAGTCACTACAACTTTATACTTTTGGCTTATGGTGGAATAGCGCCCAGCCAAATTTCTCATCAGTATTTATAATGACAGTGGCTAGCGATTTACAAATAACGTGAATAATGATTGAACATGCTCTTTTTACTCACGGATACCATATGTTTCGTGAACACTTTCACTTTATGGACCAACTCCACTTTTTTACTAAATTAATTGTCTTTGAAAACGTTGTTTTGAGGTAACTATTTCAAGGGAAGATGACTGATATGTTTGGTGCGGAGCGAAACGTGCAGGGCTCATTGCATGATTCCTTGATTGAACATATATATATATATATATATATATATATATATATATATATAGAAGGAATTTAATGGACATAGCCTTCAGAGAAAAGTGCTAACCGTAGACACGTGTTTCGGGCTTTCGGCCCTCATCAGAACGGTGGAGAAGTGCAAGGATGAACAACACTTGGTAGAAAACGACAAATCAACGGAGTCAACAAACAGAAGCCAGCCACTCCTTTGTGATTCCGGTCAGCAGACCCTGAATTCCAAGGCAACAACCAACGTCACCACGGAGGCAGCTATAGCTACCTGCGTAACATCCGAGTCCAGGAATATAAATATGAAAGAGAGTAATATCGAGGGGACTGTTAAAAACAAAATGGAAGGAATTTAATGGACATAGCCCTCAGAGAGAAGTGCTAACCGTAGACACGTGTTTCGGGCTTTCGGCCCTCATCAGTACAGTGGAGAAGTGCAAGGATGAACATCACTTG